>CAUYPK010116575.1:0-10736 GCA_963574355.1 Loris lydekkerianus | reverse complement strand
CTTCCAGAACCCTATAAAAAGAGCTCCCTTCTTGAGTTCAGGGTCGACTCCTCTGTCTCCTGTGTGAGATACGTGTCGGCCCCAGAGCTCTGGCTTTCCCTGAATAAAGCCTCGTGTGTTCTTGCATCAAGTGTGGTCTCTCATGAGTCCTTGGGCACCGCGCCATCCCGAGATTTGAGTGAGGGTCTCCCTTCGGGGGTCTTTCATTGCAATAAGGGGATCAGCCTAAAGATCACAGTCTAGTTGGGCCAGTCACAAGACCATTGGCATCCACTTAATTTCTATCATTTGAGCCATTTCTCCTAACAGCAGCACTTTAATGTTGCCCACCCAGAGTTTACCACACCCTATCTTCCTGACAAGACCCCCTTTTTTCTCATATATCTGACCCCAATTAGTGCATGACTTTCCCGTAGTGAACATTATTAAGCTAGGAGTAGGTATTTAGCTGCCCTAATTAGAAATGAGGAAAAAAGTTATACACCTTTTCTTTCAAAGTTCCTTCCCCATTCCCTACCCCACCTTCCTGCCACAGTAGGCTAAGTAAACACCCAGTCCCAATGGCCCCTGCAGCCATCTTGCCTCATCCACAAGGGAAAACAACTTAGTTGGATGCTTGACAACAGCAAAAGTGAGAGAGGAAAAGAACTAGATTCTTGGTGACATTGTTGGGTAGATGATTATATTGTGCCTAGAGCTTACTTGACTTTTTAATTTCCCAGGATATAAGGCAAATTTATGTACTGTTTTCCTGTTACTTGCAGCCTGTAGGATAATATTTAGAAATAAATATATCCTACATCAAGCACACAAAGGAACTCAGTGTGAGTTTAAAATGGCTTGCTATTCTTACAGAGGCTTAAGAATAGCCCCCCTGAGGCACCAACACAGCCCAACACATTCTAACTGATACAGGCCCTCAGACCTACACTTGGAAATAGAACACTTCCCTGAAAGCTCCATCTATGCCCCAAACAACTTGACACTAATCTCCAAATACTTCTGCACCTAGATTTTTTAAAGCTATGAGCCCCTTTGATCTAGAAGCTTCTTAGATACTATTCAAATTCCTGAGCAAATCAAGCTCTGAGACTCTTAAGTTTTCTGACAGCAGCAATATCATGAAAAAGAGTAGGGTGTGTGCAGACCTGGTAAAGTTCAAATTAGCAGCCGAAGTTTGTTAGAAAAAATACTCTTTACCTTCCTACTGAAGGTATTACTATTTGCCCTACAACACTGGTAGAGTAGGAAAAAAAGATAATTGTTTTCAATAAGAACACTAATACCAAACACTGACTTCATCAATTATTACCTATGTGATCTGTGACCTAAAGCAAGTGATTTAGCCCTACTTGCAAAAATAGGAGTAATAAATCTCTGTCTCTACTCTTCTAAGGATTATAGATAATACAGAGAGAGTCAACGACATGTACTAAGTTCAATAATGGTAGCTAGTATTATGATCTTTGGCTCCACATCACTGTTGTTTAATACTCTCACCAAATAATTTTTGAGCACTTACTATACTGCCAAGTGTGGTCATAGGCACCAATGCTGAAAAACATTCTTATTGCACATCACTATCTCTTTATAAGGAAAATATTTGGAAGAATAAAACTGCATCTCTCTCATCATACTCAAAAGTTAACTCAAGATAAGTTAAAAACTTTAATGTAAGAGCTGAAACTATAACATTTCTAGAAGAAAACTTAGGTAAAATTCTTCCAGACATTAGCCTAGGCAAAGACCATCTGACTAAGACCCCAAAAACAAATACAACAAAAATAAAAAATAAATAAATTGGACTTACTTGTACTAAAAAGTTTTTCCACAGCAAAAGAAATAATCAACAAAGTAAATAGCCTAGAGAATGGGAGAAAATATTCTCAACCTATGAATCCAACAAAGAGCTAAAGTTTAGAATCTACAAGGAATGCAAATAAGTCAGCCAGCAAAAAACCAAATAACTCCACTAAAACATGGGCAAAGACACAAACAGATATTATTCAAAAGAAAATATACAAATGTAACTAAAACTCTTGCTTGATTAAAGATCTATACTTAAGACATGAAACTATAAAAATACTAGAAGAAAGTGCAGGGAAAACTCTTGAAGGAATTGGCCTGGGTGAATATTTTATGAGGAGGACCCCCCCCAGGCAAATGAAGCAGTATCAAAAATACACTACTGGGACCTGATCAAACTAAAAAGCTTCTGCACAGCCAAAAACACAGCAAATAAAGCAAGCAGACAGCCCTTAGAATGGGAGAAGATTTTTGCAGGTTATGTCTCTGACAAAGGTTTAATAACGAGAATCCACAGAGAACTCAAATGTATTAGCAAGAAAAGAACAAGTGATCCCATTGCAGGCTGGGCAAGGGACGGGAAGAGAAATTTCTCTGAAGAAGACAGGCGCACGGCCTACAGACATATGAAAAAATGTCCATTGTCTTTAATCATCAGAGAATTGCAAATCAAAACTACTTTGAGATACCGTCTAACTCCAGTAAGATTAGCCCATACAACAAAATCCCAAAACCAGAGATGTTGGCATGGATGTGGAGAAAAGGGAACACTTCTACATTGCTGGTGGGAATGCAAACTAGTATGTTCCTTTTGGAAAGATGTTTGGAGAACACTTAGAGATCTAAAAGTAGACCTGCAATTTATTTTTTTTTATTTATTTATTTTTATTTATTTATAGAGACAGAGTCTCACTTTATGGCCCTTTGGTAGAGTGCCGTGGCATCACACAGCTCACAGCAACCTCCAGCTCCTGGGCTTATGCCATTCTCTTGCCTCAGCCTCCCAAGTAGCTAGGACTACAGGCACCCACCACAATGCCCGGCTATTTTTTTGTTGCAGTTTGGCCGGGGCTGGGTTTGAACCCGCCATCCTCGGCATCCTACTCACTGAGCCACAGGCACCGCCCTAGACCTGCAATTTAATCCTACAATTCCTCTACTAGGTACATATCCAGAAGACCAAAAATCACATTATAATAAAGATATATGTTTATTGAAGCCCAGAGATATATGTTAATTGAAGCCCAATTCGTAATTGCTAAGTCATGGAAGAAGCCCAAGTGCCCATCGACCTATGAATGGATCAATAAATTGTGGTATATGTACACCATGGAATATTATGCAGCCTTAAATAGACATGGAGATTTTACCTCTTATATGTTTACATGAATGGAGCTGGAACATAGTCTTCTTAGCAAAGTATCTCAAGAATGGAAGAAAAAGTATCCAATGTCCTCAGTCTTACTATGAAAGCAATTTATAGCTTTCTTATGAAAACAATTTATAGCTTTCTTATGAAAGCTATAACCCAATTATAGCCCAAGAAAAAGGGGAAAGGGGAGAGGGAGGGAAAAGTATCTTAGTTAAGTATTTCAAGAATGGAAGAAAAAGCATCCAATGTACTCAGTCTTACTGTGAAACCAATTTATAGCTTTGTTATGAAATCTATAACCCAATTATAGCCCAAGAAGAAGGGGAGAGGGGAGAGAGAGGGGAGGGGAGGGGAGGGGGCAGGATGGGTGGAGGGAGTGTAATTGGTGGCACCACACCTACAGTGCATCTTACAAGGCTACATGTAAAATTTACTAGGTGTAGAATATAAATGTCTTAACACAATAACTAAGAAAATGCTATGAAGGCTGTGTTAACCAGTTTCATGAAAACATTTCAAATTGTATATAAAACCAGCACATTGTACCCCATGATTGCATTAATGTATACAGCTATGATTTAATAGAAAACAAAAGAAAATATGCAAATGGCAAAAAAACACGAAAAAAATGTTCAATATTACTTATCACAAGGGAAATGCAAATCAAAAGTACAAGGAGAAACCATCTAAACTCTGTCAGAATGGCCATTAAGAAAAAGGTCCAAAAACATTAAATGTTGGCACAGAGGTGGTAAAAACGAAATTCTTATTTACCATTAGTGGAAATGTAAATGAGTATAACCTGTGTGGAAAACAGTATGGAGATTCTTCAAAGAACTAAAAGTAAACCTACTATTCAATCCAGAAATCCCACCACTGGGTATCTACCTAAAGGAAAAGAAGTTATTATATAAAAGAGATTTGCAGACGTGCACTCATACGTTTATTGCAGCACAATTCACAGTGGCAAGTATATGGAATCAAACTACGTGCCTGTTAACTGACGAGTGAATATACTCTCCCATGGACAAAAAATTGTCTTCCACGAAACTGGTCCATGGTGCCAAAAAGGCTGGGACCGTTGGTATAAGGGACTTTGAAGACAGAAAGCAGGAAAGGTGGGAGGAGGGTGAGGGATCAAAAATTACCTATTAGATATAATGTATACTATTGGGGTAATGGGCACACTGAAAGCCCTGACTTCATACTATACAATTCATCCATGTGACAAAAAATCTCTTGTAGCCTCTAAATCTATTGAAATAAAAATAAACAAATAAAAATTATTATAAAATGCATTTTATTATGAATATATAAAGAATAATGTAATAAAAACCCAAACATCCCCCCTCCCTTCCCCTTCCTTGGCCCTTTCCGCATAGTCTTGTGGTATTTGGGTTATAGCCTTCATGTGAAAGCTATAATTTAGCTTCATAGTAGGGCTGAGTAGGACTACCAGCCCTACTATTGGATACTTTTTCTTCCATTCCTGAGCACTTGCCCATTGTTTCAATGCCCCAAGCACTTTTGCATATAATGTCACATTATGCTTCCACCAAACTCGAGGGAAAAGCAGACCAGGAATTACTCCCCACTGTACCTAGTCAACAACTGTGACACAGCAAAATAAAGCAATTTGCCCAGAATCACATAGCTGGTTGACAATGAAACTGGGACTGCGGACGTGTCCTCTTCACTTCCAGCCACGTGTGCATCCCATTACAGAGGAATGCACATTGCCCACTAATTAAAATTTAATTGCCATCAGGGGGAAGGCATCACTGCAGAAAGCCAGGACGGTGCCCTGGAAAGATCACTCAATCCTGAACAGCTGGAGGAAGGAGCCTGGCGGGCTCAGGCCGCCTTCCCCCCGGCTCGCATGTGCACAGCGCCACCAAGTGGAAGGAAACACCTCGTGTTAGCTTCTGGGTTCAGCGGGAAGACACCTAGTGCTACCCAGCCGAAAAGGTTACAGGCCAGGGATTAGGAAAAAGGAGTAACCACGTCATTACCTCTGACTACAACACTAAAATAGGGTGAACTTTATTAGAGGAACCGTCAAAACTTGCTGGTGGATGGGAAGAGGAAGGGAGAAGGTATATTCTTAACCATATCCACCATCCCACTGACGGTGTTATTAGCTCTACACACAGCCTCTAAACTGGGGGGAAAAACAAAAGAATGCTCCCTTGCTTCATCCTAACCAGAGTTTCTTTTTTAATGTTTATGAACAAATGGGAAGAGTCAACACTACAGGGGCCTTCATCCTCTGCAAAGAAAGACGATAGAGGATACCCCGGGACCTCGTGGAAAGTTCAAGATTTCCTCATGTTTGTGAATTTGTAAACACACACACACACACACACACGCGCATATTCCACCCAAAGGGGAGAAGTTAAAAAATCAATTAAGAACCCCCAATCTATGGAGGGAGAATATATAAGACAAGAAGTAGAACTATCTCTTCTCTTGCTTTTGGTAACTTTTCTGTATTTCTTTCCTCTGCAGATTCACAGTGTGGTGAGTGAGACAGGTCTGCAGTCACCTTGCTCTTAGAAGCTCCCTGGGAAGACCCAGGGCTTTTTGAGACAGTAAAAGAAGATATGTAGGGCACAGATTAGGCTAAAATGACCATAAACCTTTTGTTTCCATGTTTCTTATTGCAATTTAAAAGGTGAAGTCCAGATGGCCAAGGTCAATGAGTTAGCCTAGGAAAAAGTCTAAGAAACAAATGAGTCACTTGTCCCACATGCTAAGCTTTCAACTAAAGAGGAAAAGAAATCCTAAATAGAGTTTATGTGGGTTTTCCCTGCTCCCTCAGACTGCATGCATGTTTGAGACCAAACCTAACTAGTCATAGACTATCTGCTTGGTGACCTAAAAGGAGGCAGAGGGCGTGGAGGATCTGGAGATGTGGGACATGGCCCATCTCCTTAGAGACCTTCCCCCTTGAAAAGTTCTTCTACAGCTGCTCATTAATTACAGAGAAACTGCGGAAGGCAACAACACAAAGCAAAGACTCTGGATGTTGGAAATACACTAAGTTGTACTTGGCAGCAAGAAAATAGAAAAGGTAAACATCTTATTGAAAACAACGATGACTGTGATGGAAAATCAGGCTCCTTCTCCAAGTCTTCAGCGTCAGGGATCAGTGGCACATGGCTGGGTCATTGTTTGCATGAATGAAGGATTGCAGATGGGCTGAAGTCACCACCTGGATAAGGACAGCCAGGCAAGAGCTCAACTGTAAGAGACACACTGGAGAAGAGCTTTCTGTAGAAGGCACAGTCATTTAGATATGAAATAAGCTCTAAACCCTGACATCTGTGATAACAATGATCCCTCAGTACTCAATAGGAGGTGAGGAGACCTCAACCTTATATCATGACCATCTTACTGTATCATCTTACTGTATGCTTTTCTTAAGTGTGCCCTCTCTGCCCCAAGCAAGAGCAACTAGACATTCTTACATAGTGTTTGTCTTCCAGCCTCTAAGTTGAGAAGACTTGGTTGTTGACTGATAGCATTTTCAGGTGCATTAAGTGGTTACACACTTATCATTCCATCTTAACAGTGTGAGGTTGCAGTGGGGTGTGGGGAGGAGGGCACTCATTCATTAGTAGACATTATCTTTTGTAAAACCCAGAACAAAAGGTTTAAAGCCCACAAAATCCCTGAGATGTTCTTTATTTATTCAACAAATAGTACAGGAGTAACCGAAAAGATACAAAGATGTACAGGCCATGGGCCCCACTGTGGAGTCTGCAGTCCTGTAAAGAGGGGCATGCAGAAAATTAGGAAGGGCCATAATAGAAATATGGGCAAGGTATGATGGAAGCATAGAGAAAAGAGGGACTGGATATTCCCAAGAAATGGAGAACTCAGCATGAAAACTGAATACAACTACTTAATTTAATTAATAAGTCACAAAATATTTATGGGGACCCAAAATCTCATTGCAACAAGATTTTTCAAGAAAGTATAGAAATGAAGTCATAGTAAAATCACAGGTCAGTAGCACACAATGAGGAGGGAAAGCTAGAACAGTAGTAAAAAGGAGTTACCTGTCAGTGAAGGGCTCAGGGGAACTATAATGTGTTCCCAGACAGAAACAAAGGTCGTGAGGGTGGGAAGGCCATTCCATCATGAAAACAACAATTTGACAACCAACAAACAGGTGAACAAGATAAGTGAAAGCAGAGAGGCTGGGCTGGATCACATTATCATATCAGACTAAGATATCTGGACCTGATTTGTCATAGTAGAATTTTGTCAATTTTTGAGTAGGGGACTCATGTCAACTCTGGAGAGGGGTTAAATTAAATAACTTTTATGATTTATATTTAATTCATCAACAGAGTAGGGAAGTGATTCCTGAAGACAGATTCAAAACAGCAATGCTTCACAGAAAGATAACTGAGCAATGAAACTACAGAGAGAGAAAAACCAAGAAGGCGTGATGGTAAAGAGATATTGGGAATCAAACAGACTTGTTGTGTGACCCTTGCCAAGTGATGAAGATTAAATATTTTTCACCGTCTAACTTAGTCTGTTTGGGCTGCTATGAAAATATATCTCAGATTCCACCAACAGCCCCTTTGGGTCCAGGAAGTCCGGGAGCACCTGCAGTTTCACTTATGCCTGGGTCACCATTAGGTCCTACAATAAGACAGAGAACAGGACTGAAGCCAGCTTTCCACAGAGGCTCCCGTCCAGAAGGAGAATTAAAGGACAGGAATTTAGCAAGTAACCTGGTGGATTAGAGCCTCACCAAGAGAGAAGGTTGAAGAACACACATCAACCCCGCTGAGGCGAGCTGCAACCCTAAGGATCCAAACAAAAGGTACAAAATCCATCACCAAGTGGACAGGAGTACCCTCCCCCATGAGAACAGTTCACAGTGCCCCACAACAAACAAGCAGAGTTCAAAGCTCCTCCCACTACACTCCATGGGAGAGACCCTCTAAAATCTGGACCTACCTCCCCTACTAGGGTGCCACAGCGTTCTCCTGCCAGGCATAAAACTGTATAAAACTGTATATATTCTCTACCTGCAACTCTGAGCTCCCAGCATTCCCCCAACTCTCACTCTGAGGTCTAGAGGCCTGTCCCCCAGGAGTCCAGATTCTTGGGTGATTTCTCAAGGGGTGTGGACAGGGCCTAGACTGCAGCTGCTCAGTGCTGATTCTGCAGCACAGGAGTGAGGAGAGGATGGTCTGCTGAGAGGGAACCACACCAGAGTGGCGGTGCCCTAAGGTGCAGAGCAGCGGCCATTTTGGGCAACAATAGGGCTCACTCCCGGATATTCTGAAGTCACACCTCCATTTCCCTGGGCAACCAGAGGAGGCCAGGCATCTTCTCATGTGGCAACCACCACAGAACAGATCTGGGATGGAAATGTAGGCCCCGTGAGTAAAGGGTTTGCCTGAAGTGGAACTGGCCTACATGGAGTGCGGGGACTAGAAACGCATGTGGAGAACTGGGAGATTCCCTGGGCAGGGCTGACCCACAGGACCACTTTACTGAGCCTAGGATGCACCCGGCCCCCAGGGGATCATCAGCCTATAGACAAAGAAAGGCAGGAGGCTAGAACTGACAGCTAACTGAATACAAATCTGCAGGAGCAGACAGGGCCTGAGGCGCAGGCTCTGGGAACTCAAAACAGCTTCTCTTCTGCAGGGGAATTTAGCAGAGACAGAAACAAATTCCCACAAAGTTGTTCTGTTCTGATCTGTCAGTAACATCAATCAGGGGCAGGGCTGGAACTGAGTGAACAGCCTCCATCAAGTGCCCGAGGTTGTCAGACCTCACCTCCCCCTGCTGGATAGAGGCAGAGCGCAGCGGCCTAGCTGAGCAGATATAGATTTCCTTGTGATTCAGGCAGGTGCAAACCCCTGGAGTATCTGTTCACTAGAAGCAACTGGGTCACAGCCCTGCGGGGCTATCAGTGACTGGGTGTGACAGAGGTGCAAGATGGGGAAGGAGGCATCAACCTTCCCAGACTAATCTATTTGCTGGGTGGGTTCTCCTGACTTCACGGAGCACTGGAGCAAGTCATATCTGAGTTGTCACTAGACACCTGCAATCCAGTTGCCAGAGACCTTTAAAACTCTCCCACCTGAGACAGGTGCTGAATGAGACAATTGATTTGGACCTTTTGAACTGACCCAATCAACTGAGGACTATTAATGTGGTGCACTGGGTGTGTGGTGGTAGGAAGGTTTGATTTTCCTTTTGCAGTTGTTGCCTATGGGGGTCGGGGTGACTTAATTGCTGGTATTTCTCCACAGCTAAGACTTCAACCCAGAGTAACTGTTTTTCTAGGATCAGACAGAGTCCAGCTGAAAACAAGACAGAACCACTTAGCCCCACCACACCAAATAGGTGCCCAGTTTCTCAGGCCACAGCACTGTACGGGTCCCTAACAAAGCTCCAGGTGAAAAATCAAACGGTGTAAAATAGTCATGGGGCAGAATCGTGGAAAAACTCTGGTAACATGAATAAACAGAATAGATCAAGGAAAGATATGGCAGATGTAAGTGAAGATCCCATTCATAAACAGCTGGCCGAAATGTCAGAAATCAAATTCAGAATTTGGATTGCAAACAAGATTAAGAGAATGGAGGAAATGTTGGAATTAGAAATTCAAGGAGCAATTCAAAAGTCAGAATTAGAAATTAAAGGAGAAAATCAAAAGTTGTCTAAAGAATTTAACAAATTTAAAGACAAAACCACCAAAGATTTTGATGCACTGAAGCAAGAATTTGCAGCCCTCAAAGATCTAAAAATTACAATAGAAGCCCTCAGGAACAGAGTGGATCAAGCAGAAGAAAGGATTTCTGACATTGAAGACAAAGCCTTTGAACACTCCAAAACTCTCAAAAAGGAAGAGAAATGGAGAGCAAAGACGGATCATTCTCTCAGAGAGCTCTGGAATTTTTTGAAGAAGGCTAATGTCCGCCTCATTGGAATCCCTGAAAGTGATGAAGTGGCCTCACAAGACACAGAGGCCCTTCTCTATGAAATTATGAAAGAGAATTTTCCAGACACGCCAAGAGATTCTGAAATTCAGATAGCAGACAGTTTCAAAAACCCAGCACGACTCAATCCAAATTAGACATCTCCTAGGCACATCATAATTAACTTCACTAAAGTTAATATGAAGGAGAAAATTCTGAAAGCAGCCAGATATAAGAAATCCATTACCTACAAAGGGAAGAATATTAGAATGACTGCAGATCTCTCTGCTGAAACTTTTCAAGCCAGAAGAGGGTGGTCATCAACTTTTAATATCCTAAAGCAAAATAACTTTCAACCTCAGATCCTGTATCCAGCAAAACTGAGGTTCATTTATGATGGAGACATTAATTACTTTAATGACATTCATATGTTGAAGAAATTTGCCATAACCAAACCAGCTCTTCAGGATATTCTCAGACCTATCCTCCATAACGACCAGCCCAATCCTCTACCACAAAAGTAAACTCACTCAGTAACTTTTGATCAAACTCCAACTTCCACAGTGGCAAAAACATTAAAATATCCACTGGACTTTCAA
>CAUYPK010116574.1:0-57037 GCA_963574355.1 Loris lydekkerianus | reverse complement strand
CAGGAATGGAAGAAAAAGTATCCAATGTACTCAGCCCTACTATGAAGCTAAATTATAGCTTTCACATGAAGGCTATAACCCAACTATGGCACAAGACTATGGGGAAAGGGCCAAGGAAGGGGAAGGGAGGGGGGAGGTTTTGGTGGAGGAAGGGTAATAGGTGGGGCCACATCTATGGTGCATCTTAGAATGGGTACAGGCGATTGCACTAATGTACACAGCTATGATTTAACAATAAAAAAAGTAATAAAATAAAATAAAATAAAAAGAAAAGTTTGCTGTTGTCTTAATGGCTCAGTCCCTATAGGTCAGTTGGCACTTACTCTTAGCTGCTTGCAAAATTTTCTCCTTCATCTTGACTTTGGACAGGTTCATTTCAATGTGTTTTGGAGAAGCTCTGTTAGAGTTGAGATGTCCTGGGATTCGATATTATCTGAAAGGAGTGTGTCGGGATCTTTAGTAAAACTTGGGAAGTTTTCATTAATGATAGTCTCCAGGAGGGCTTCTATACTTTTGGGAAAATCTTCTTCCGCTTCAGGGATTCCTGTTATCCATATATTTAAATGCTTCATGGAGTCTCATAGTTCTCTAAGCACCTGCTCTGCTTTCTCTCTTTTCTTTTCTGCCTCTGTAACTATCTGGGTTTACTCAAAAACTTTATCCTCTAGCTCTGAGATTCTTTCTTCTCCATGGTCCAATCTGTTTTTCATACTTTCTACTGCATCTTTACATTCCCTGATTGTCTCCTTCATTTTCTTAAGCTCCACTATATCCTTTCTATATTCTATATATCTCTTGTCCAACTTTTGGTTCCAACTTTCCATTTTCTCATCCATTCCCTTTGTCTTAATCGTCCATATTTTAAATTCCCTTTCTGTCAAATCCATTAATTCTTCATAGGAGGCATCTTCTGTAAAATCTGCCTAATGGGCCTTGAAGGAGTTGCTCTATTTTGGTTTTTCAAGGTGTCTGAATTTTTCTGTTGGTTCCTTGTCATGTGTGCTTTCTTCTTGGTCAGCTCCTCGTGCTCCTTTTTCCTTTTCACTTCCTCCTTTGCTTCAAATTACCTTGTGTCAGAGTTTAGGTGATGAAGAGACCTCTTGGTTTGTGGCCAAAAGGAGAAATGTAAAGAATAAGCAGGGAGAAATAAGAGGAAAAGAAAGAGAGAGGAAAATAGAAGGAAAGAATAAATGAAAAGAAAAAAGAGAAGAGGGAGTAACAGGAAAAAACTTGAAGAACAGCAGATATGGAGGTCAGGAAGAGAGGATGACAGTGATGGAAGAAGTGGTATTGATGATTTTGAGCCTTGAAAATGAAAAGCTGTTGCCTGAGGAATTAACTGTGAAGAAATTTTTAAAGATCTCAACATTAGAAAATGTGCTGGACCAACTGGCTAGAAAGATAGCGTTTTGGTCTTGTATGGTTTTCATTCTGTTAGTGTTGCCAAATTTGAGGCCCTCTTTAGGACACATGACAAGGATGTTATCTTTTAGTATTTTAAGAGCTTCAAAAGAGTCAGAATAAACTTCAGCAATCACTTATCTGCCACAAATGCCCGACTCTAGCTGCAGAAGACTGAGTTTCTTGAAAAGGAAATGAAGTTATATTTTGCTCAGACTTTACACATAGGAAGCGCTCACGTGGCTCTGCAAAATTCAGACAAGCAGTTTCTGATCGCTCCTCCTGCCTTCCCACTGGTTGGCTTTAAACAAGTGGAAGCTGTTACTCCAGTCAAACTATGATCTCTTACATGCTGTCTCCAAGCTGGGGCCAAGGGAAAAGTATGAATTGCATGAAGTGACCAACCCAACACCCAGCATGGTGGTCCATGTGTGTGAGAGCGATGAAGAGAAGGAAAAAGAAGAGGTGGAGAGGATAAAACATGCGAGCCAAAATTTATCCAGATCAGGATGCCATAGTACATGCCTGTCTGAGCTGAGCTGGCACACAGACGAGGGAGCATTCCAAATCATAATCATGATGAGGAATCTTTTACTGTAGAATTGGCTGGTCATGACTTTGGAGGTGGCAGCCGTGATCGCATGGCAGAAATCCCAGTTCACATTGCTCAGAAGAGAATCAAGGCTTTCATAACTTGTTCTAATGCTGCCACATTCATGGTACCCCGGAATGTCTTGGGCCAATCACTGAGTCTGTGGTGATTGCATAAGGATAGCTGGGACTGCCTTGAGAAAATAATGATAGTGTTTTGTACCTGTTCTTTTCTGGTAGGTTCTGTTTTTGCCAAGGATAGATTGATCAGTGGGTCTGGGGAGAGCTTTCTGTTTCTAACCAGCTTACAGGGTTGACTCTCTGGTGGTGGGAAGAGGCACCACCAAAGCCTCCTAGTGCAAAAAGTTTGTGGAAACAATGACAATGCAATGTGGACATTGTAGCATTTCATTTCTTCCCTCATGTTCTAATGTTTGTGCATATGTATTACTGATTTTCAAGACTAACCTTTGCTAATATATAAAGTTAACACCATTGTTGTTTTTCATTTTCTGGGAAGCTAGGAAAGCATTTGGAAAACATATCACTTTTCCATCTGGATTCTAAACTGCAACAGCACTCACATGTGGAACTCCACCTGGAATCCATTCACTCAGGATCCTCCACAAAGCAACATGTAATTGGTGCATTTGCAAAATAAGTTGACCTGAAGTTCCTCTGTAGAGTTTAGCTTATCTAATTCAGAGAATAGCAGTTTCACTGCCACTTGTAAAGAGTGAGAAATTTTAATTTAGGTGTTTGGGGTTGGACATTGGTTTCCATTATTTCTTTTATGTGGTGGTTTATATACATGAATCACAGCCAAAAACCTTTTGTGGAACTGTTGGTTGGGATAGTTAATTTTTTTTTGCCCCACTAAGACATCAAGATACACTTGTAAATAAAGCTGATAGCATATATCCATACCCACTGTATACTTAGATGAAAAATATGGCAGTGAAAGAATAGAGTGTAAGATTGTTCACATGTTTAACAGGACTTGAGTTCAAAGCATGCAAAGTGGCTAGTAAATCTGTGGTTATATGAAAGGGAGGCAGTGCCTTTCCCCATTAATTCTTGATGGAATTGTTATAGTATTAGTGTATAATATAGTATTGTTAACATTTGTAATTTTTTTCTAGTTGTAATGTGTATGTCTTCTGGTAAATAGGTATTGTATTTCGGCCTGACAATACCATAACACAGTTTGTCATTTTGAAATGCCTAATGCCAAGCAACAATGCATGCTTTGGAAGTTTAAAAGATGGTTTTCTTTGAAAAGCAAATATGTTTAAATTAAATGCTTTGATTGTTCACATCAAGTAATTAATTTAATGTTCTCAAAACCCTGTTTTACAGTATTTGATAAGAGGGGGCCATTAAGCAAGATATCATTATATTGCTGTTCAAGTGTTTCCAGTTAAGTGATTTTAAACTGGAGAGGCTAACCTCAAAAATTTTTTTTATAATAAATTGGCACAATGTGCTATTTGTGGGGAAAAAAGGAAATGGTATTGATCAGCATGACGCTAAGGCCACACCTGTAACTCAAGGATTTTGAGGGGCTTGGCTGAGTGGGTTCCCCGATATTAGGCTCTCCTTACCAGCCTGAGTAGAGCCAGACTCTTCCTGCCAAAATAGAAAGAGAAGAAAAAGATCAAAAACAAAAACAAGAAGGAAAAATTAAGTAGAGATGAAAACAAAATAGGAAAATTTCTGCAGTGTGATTTGCCAATATTAAGTTCCTAAGGCCAAATGTAGAAAGGTCACTTAGCCCCCTGCCAGACTACTGCTGTGGCCTATCTGCCAGACCACATCTACATCACCCCAGCTTTCAGCAAAAAAGGAAGAAAATAAAAAAGGAAAGAAAGAAAAAAATTAATAACAGAATAATAATAGATAAGGGAAACTAAAAATGCTGTTGTAAGGAAAGAGAGGGAAGTGAAATAAAGAAAGAAAGGAGAAAGACAAAAAAAGAGGAGGGGATATCTTAACTGTTGCAGACGTGATTTATGTGAGAGAGAGAAGAAAGGTAGAAGCGTCCTGTCCAAAGAGAGAATGTAGAGGAGTGAAATAGGGAGAGAGAATAAGTGAAGCTAACGTACTGTAACCAAAAAATACAGGTGCTCTAGCTCTTCATGAAAGTAAAAATGGAAGTTAAGAAACAAACCACACAAATTAGCAAGAACCAAAACACATCTATACAAAACAACCAAAAACTCTAATAAAAATGAGCAACCTCAGTAACAAATAAACCAAGGAACCAAAAAAAGAAAAAATAATAAGAATAAAGAAGAACAAAGAGAAAAGAAAAATTACACACACACACACACACATATATATATATAACAGAAAGGTCTGACTTTAGCAGGAATATATTTGTGGTGCAATATATTTCCCGGACACCAGGTGGCACTGTAGCTTCAGGGGACTGATAACACCACTAGTAAATTTTCTTTAGTTCCCAGGCATAGACCTGTTTCCCAACTTGTCCGCAGTGATCACCTAATTATTTCCTCAGCATTCGGAGCCCAGTGGGTTGGGATCTCAAAGCTCTCCAGAATTCTTCAGAGGCAGGTCTCACTATGCTCCCAGACAACAGTTCCTGTGGGGTGCAGGAGTCCCTGAGCCTATCATGATCCGAGGTCCCATCCCAGCAGGCAGAACTAAGAAGGCTGTGTTCCTGTAGAAGGCCCGCCCTCATAAGCTTCTTGCACCAGTTTCAGAGTTCAAATCAGATTGTCCCAAGCAATACAATCACTGCTCAACAGGGAGAGTTCAAAGGGTCTCCAGTGGCCAGTAGTAACAATCCACAGGCAGTTCCATCCCACAAACCCAAGGGGATGGAGCCTGGTCCCTTTTGGTGACCAGAAATATTGCTTGCTGAAGTCTGAACAGGGGCGTCAGTGCCTCCACCTACCATGTACCTTCGCAGAGCTTCTCCCTCGCCTACATGTCCCTCTCTCCCCTCACCCCCACCCTCTCACCCCCGCCTCCATTCCAGTGACTGTTTCCACACAGATTTTTTTTTTTTTTTTTTTTTTAGCGGCCCACACAATACCCAGGCCTCTCAGGTAATTACCAAACACTCTGGGCTCTGCACGGGGGCAGAACTTCAGACCACTACGTGAGGAGGAAAGGGTGGACTGGGAATTCAGAATTGCAGGGAAAATATTTGTTCAATTTTATGCTGGGCAGGATGATGCCTAGGTTCACAAGCGGGCTCTCCCTGGCTAAGAAGGCCCGGTGTTTAGCAGCGCTCTCCTGCAGGGGTAAAATGAGAGGTCTTTTGTTCCCTGCTCACTGTAGAGAGCTCACATTGAGCCTCCTGCTTTGAGAAGGGGTCTCTCATTCTCTGGCGATGGGCTTTATACCTGGAATTTGTTTTCTTGGAGGGCAGTTTGCCACAAGCAGAGATGATGTGCACTTGTCTATCCTCTTTCCTAGTTTAACTCCCTACCTTCTGCTTCACTGAGTCCATTCTGTCCAGTAATTCTCCCTCTGGACAGAAGCCTCTGATAAAAGCTGCCTCTAGTCAGCCATCTTACTTCCTCCCTCCTCCCTGCTCTGTCACTTTTATCATCGTTATCACCATGCAGAACACCTTAATCCAATTCAATTTCTGAGCTTCTTGTCATTCTTTGGTCCTATCTCATTTTATGATTATAAAGATGTCTAACAATGTTAAATGAATACTTTTCATATATCTCTGATTTTTTATATGGAAGACAATTCTGGATCCCATCAAAGGTAGGATTCTCTTATTATTGGATCAAGATATTGAATAATCCTGTAACTGACAAAGAACCTGCAATAAGTGACTCTGATAAATCAATGACAAAAAGATAATCTAATAGAAAAATGAGCAAACAAGTTTAACAGAAACTTCTCAAAAGAGGAAATTCATATGGTCAATAAACAAATAAGAAAGTTCTCAACCACACTGCTAAACAGAGTGCTGAAAGTTAAAGCTGCTGTCTGATGCTGTGCCCATCAGGTTGGCCTCTGTGGCAACTTCCACTCATTACCCAGTTCCACCTCAATTCTCTGTCTTTGACTTCAAATGCAGCACCTTTTGGGCACCCCAGGTATGGCCCAGGTGTGGTGCAGGCAGCAGTGGTTGTCCCTCTAGAGGGCACAGATGGTAAACTTTTGCAGTGTCCATATGGTGTCAAGTCTATAGGCACTCAGTGCAAGAGCTGTGGGGGCATGGCTACCTCCACCTAGATTTAAATGGAGGATCTAGAGGGTCACAAAGTCTAGGCTTCATGAACTGCCACAGGGGAGAGACCACCAGAGACAGTGTCTACTACAGCATCACCCAGTGGAGCTGTGGGCATGGGGCCACAGCAAAGAGTCTTGTGGAGCCATGGGAGCAAGACTGTCTCCAAGACCCCAAACTGTAGAGCCACCAGTGTGCAACCTCAGCCTGGGAGGGCCTCAGGCACATGGCTCTGAACCCTGAGAGCTGCTGTGTGCCCAGCAAACCCATGGATGAGGTTGCCTGGAACCTTTAGGGTCCAACCCCTGTACAGTGTGTCTGAAAGGCAGGGCACTGAGTCAGAGACAATTCTCAAGCCTTAAGATTTAATGTAGTTTACCCTGATAGGTTTTGGAATTAGCTGGGACCAGTTACCTCTTTCTTCCTTCCTATTTCTCCCTTCTGAAATGGGAATGCTGTATTTTGGAAGTACATACGTTTAATCTCATAGGTTCATAATTAGAAGACAATTTGTTTCAAGATGAATTATACTTTAATCCTCACCAAAATCTGATTTAGATTTTATTTATTTATTTTTTGAGATAGTGTCTCACTCTGTTGCCCTGGGTAGAGTACCATGGCCTCCTCATAGCTCACAGCAACCTGAAACTCTTGGGCTCAAGCAATCCTCTTGCTTTAGCCTCCTGAGTAGCTATATTTATAATCAAAAAATAGGGATCTTGCTGTTGCTCAGGCTGGTCTCGAACTCCTGAGCTCAAGCAATCCAACTGCATTAACCTCCCAGAGTGCTGAGATTACAGGCATGAGCCACCATGCCTGGTCAGATTTAGATGATATTTAGATGAGACTCTGGACATTAGACTTTTGTATTGATGACAGACAAGTTAAGATTTGGGTGGTTATGGGGATGCACGTGAGAATGGTTTAAGTTTTGAGAGGCCAGAGGCAGAATGCTAAGGTTTGAATGTTTTTGTACTCTAAAAATTCATATGTTAAAACTTAAATCCTCAGTGTGGTGTTATTAAGAGGTCGGCCTTTTGGGAAAATAATTAAATCAGCAGGATTCCACCCTTATGAAAGGGATTAGTGCCCTTATAAAAGATGCCAGAGTGAGCTTGTTTGCCCTTCTGCAATGTGAACACATAGCAAGAAGGTGCCATATTTCAAGTAGAGAAAGAGCCCTCACCAGACACTGAATATACTGGAGACTTGATCCTGGACTTCTCAGCCTCTGGAATGGTGAGCAATAAGTTTCTAAGGCATTTTGTCAGAGCAGTCCAAATGGACTAATACAGAATACATACATGGTTGGTAAGAGAAATTGCAGAAATGATTACTAAATTTTTCAGGGGAGTAGTTACTTCTAAGGTGAAGGAAAGAGGCTATAATTAGGAAATGATGGAGAGGGGGAAGCAGGGTATGGATGGTGTATCTTTCAAGGTGTGAGGGTATTAGCAATATATTTTTTGACCACTAGCAATTGTGTTATGTATTTATTAAACTATTCCTAAAAGTCATATGCTCATTTCTGTATGTGGTTTATTTTGCAGTTGTTTAGGAAAAACTTAAGACAAGTTAAATTTAACAAAGTTTTTTTTTTTTTTTTTTGAGCAGTTAAAGCATCAAGAACTGGGTAGCATTCTGAATCAAAGATTGTTCAGAAAACTTTAACCTCCAACATAGAGAGCTATATTTATAATTAGAAAATAGGAAATGACAGACAGAAATTACCTGATTGATATACTTTACCTTAATTGGGCATAATTTGGCTGTTTTTCCACCTGAAATTGGACGAGGGAGAGTTCAGCTGCCAAAATAGGCTGAGACTCAGTTGATTACAAAGGTATACTCCTAACTTTGGTCTCAACTTGTTTACACATCAAGGTAGGGTATGATTTACTGCCTCTGAAGATCTGTTTGAACAAACGTTATTAACCAAGTACAGCGGCTATTTTGGACAGACTTAACATGATGAAAAAAGAAAAATTCAATAATATAAATATTTTTGTCTATTTTCCTAGATGACACGTTTAAACATTAATCTTTAAGTTGAAAGATTAGCTTGAAATCATGATGAAGCTGGGTGCGGTGGCTCCTGCCTATAATCCTAGCAGTCTGGGAGGCTGAGGCAGTAGGATTCCTTGAACACATGAGTTCAAGACCAACCTGAGCAAGAGTGAGACTCTATCTCCAAAAAATAAATAAATAAATGGGCATTGTGGTGGGCACCTGTAGTCCCAGCTACTTGGGAGGCTGAGACAAGTGAATTACTTAAGCCTAGGAATTTGAGGTTGCTATGAGCTATGACACCATGGCATTCTACCCAGGGCAATAAAGTCAAACTCTGTCTCAAAAAAAAAAAAAAAAAAAAAAAACTACGCTGATTAGTATGATGTAAGCATAAATGTATTTATGATCTATGTACAAAAGACTTAATAAAAAATAAAATAATAAAAAAAGAAAAAAGAAAGAAATCATGAAGAATCATGAAGGAATAATGATAGTAGATTACATATGGCTGATATTTTTGACTTAAATTGTAGCAAATTTTATCACAAAAGTGTTTTGTCCCTCCCTATGACTTATTTTCCTACTAAAATAAAAAAGAAAAGCTTCAATGGCTGCACACACTGGCTCATGTCTATAATATTTTGGAATACCTAGGTGGGAGTTCAGAACCAGCCCGGGTAAGAAAGAACAAGACCCCCTGGCTACTGAAAATAGAAAACTTAGCTGGGGTCTGGTGGTGGGTTCCTGTAGTCCTAGGTAATTGGAAGGCTGAGGCAGGAGGATCACTTGAGCCCGGGAGTCTGAAGTTGCAGTAAGATATGATGATGCCATGGCACTTTGTCTCCAAAAAATAAAAAAAAATTAAAAACATTTTCAGCTTTGAGATAGGCTTCATGATTCATTATGTCCCTTTTGCAAAAGAATTAATATGCAAGAATTACATAGATTCCAAGATGCTCTGACTTACTTACAATAAGATAAAACTAAGACCAACACAAGACACTGTTTGTTGCTCTACAAAAGTGACTTTCTGTATCTATTAGCCTTAGGAGAGAGAAACCATACAGTAATTGAAGTGGGAAAATGTAATATAAAAATTATAAATTATATAATAACAAGAGATTGGTATAACTAGAGTTTGGCTGGTAAAATGTAAAAGAGAACTTAACATTGGAATAGTAGATATAATACATAATACAGCAGATAGTTTATGATATTAATATAATATTAGTCTCTACCCTTAAGGTTGAAATAGAGCATCCAAGAAAGAGCTTTCCTCTCTCCAGGGCTGAGATCCATGGGCGTGGCCACGACTCAGCTGAATGGCAGAAAAATCAGTGAGGAATGATATCAGCAGATCTTGCCAGAAACCCAAATGCCAAAGTACTGGGGAAAGCCATTCACAGAAAGGTGTCTCACTGAGGCGGTCAGGGGCTTTGGGGGAAAATTGTTGACAGGAAAGGACACTTAGGTGGGGGTGCCTCCATGCTGCTGGTTGCTGGGTGCTTCTGGCTGCCATATACTGCAGTGTGGGATGCTGGGTGCTGGAGAAGCTGCCTGTTCTGCAGGAACCTGGCACTAGGGAATCCATTTATAATACTGTAGGAGAGACTGTCCAAAGAGTCGTTTGAACCAGGAAATAAATCCTCTTACTCCTGACATATCTCTTCAGCACTTCTTGCTACCAAAGCTTAACATAGTGCCAGCTTGCAAAGCAAACATATTTAAAGGGCCCAGATTCATTTTCACTGAGCGAGCAAAAGAATGATTTTAGAGCAAAGAGGCAATAAATAAATAATCAACACAGTCTTCGATGAGGAATTCCCTGTCAAGAGAGGCAACATTACAAAATTCTAGTTAGTGCTCTGTTTCTCTTACCCTATGTTTGAGGCTGAGACAAAGAATCAGGAATTTATATGCCCAGGGTGATACCTCCTGAGGCACAGATGGAACTGCTGAATCCACGTCTTCCCTCCAGCACTCTCCATTAGATCATCGGAGTTCTCCAAATCCAGGGCCCTCCACAAGCCAGCTTTCTTACTTGACAGAGGTAAATCCTGCACCCTACGGCCAGAATGTAGTTAATTTCCTTCACAATTTGATTGGATTCAACTAATCACTGACAGGAAAGATTCTGATTTGTTAGACAGTTTCTTTGGTTCTCTTTAATGGCAAGGAGTTCTAATACTTTGGGAGCTTTTTTGACTTTTTATGTATATAATCAGAAATAAGCAATGACACTCATTTGTTTCCCTGGCTAGAGCTAGGATTTCCAGACCATGTTGAGTATAATATATGAGATAGAAAGCTGTTGGCTTTCTATCTGTTGGCTTCTGCACTATACCTAACTTTTAAATTTATAATTTCACAGTAAGTGTGATGCTTGCTATATGATGCTTGCTATAGATTCTGGTAGATACCACTTATCAGTTTTAGAAAGTTTCTCCCCAATCCTGTTTTGCTGTTATATTTCATAATTCTTATCACGAAGATTCAATTTTACCAAAAACATTGCTAAGTCTATTGTAACCATTCTATAAGTCTTCTTTTTAATGTGGCAACATCTATTAACGAATTTACTGTTAACCATCTTTTCTTTCCTGGAGGAAAAATTTCTTGGTCATGATGGAATTCTGTAACATATATTACTAGCTTCAGTTTAGTAATAATTGATTTAGGATTTTTGCATCTATGTTTATACTATGTAGGTAAAAATGATCTATAATTTTCCTTACTTGTATTGCCCTTGTGAGATTTAGCTTTCAGAGTCATATTAGTTGGGCTCATAAAATGAGTTGGAGTATTTTCCTTTTTAATTCGCTGTAAGGTTTATGATAGGGACTGCTTGGTCTTTAGAAGTTCAATAGAACTTATTATTATAACATTTAGGCCTGGTTTTTTCCCAAATACATCAGAACAATTATTTATATCCTTTTATAATTTTTAATCTGCAGTGTTTACTGGCAAATCCTACTTTTACTTCCCTAGTATTTGTTAGTTGTGCCTGCTTTGTAGTTTTCTTGTTTCTTTCGCAAGAGTTTTCCATTTTATGTTTTTCAAATCCCCAGCACTTGGTTGATTAGCTATGTTTCTTTTAATTATCTGTTTATTTCAAGTAGTTATTAATTTCTGTTTGTCATGGTTATATCCTTTCTTCTGTCTCTTTGGAATTAGTCTGCAGTTCTTTGAATTTCTTAAATAAGATGTTTACATTATGGATTCAGTCTTTCTGCTACAGTGTAAGTATTTAGCCAAAAATTTTTCTATTGGTAACTTTAGTGCTATCTGTAAGTTTTAATAATAAGTGTTTCAATTATAGTGGGATCATTTAAGTATTTCTGTGCAGTCCTAAATATCTTCTGTTTTATATTAATGTTAATAACTGGATTATTTATATATTTAAAAAATTTTTATACAAATATGTTGGTTTAGATTTTTATTTCTAATCTGATCATATTATTGATGTGTTGAGAGATAACTGTATCATACTGATTCTTTAAAACTTTCTGAGATTTGCTCATTTAATTTTTGTGAATATTCTAAATGCTCTTGAAATAAATTTTCACTGTTTCAGTGTCTTGTATGGAACAGAGTGCTAAAATTGGAATATTTTCTGTCTCAAAGTTTCAGCTTGAAGATTTGTTGATATCCATTAGTCAAAGTCTGTCAATAACAACTCTGTAAGTCAAAGATGGTATTATTGGTGCTTTTTGCAGCAAGAAAAATGGCCCTCTTTGGGGAAACATGGGTATCTCAGGATTCAAACTTATGCTGGTGATATTAAGGTGGGTTGAAATGATTATATTTCTTAGTGAACTTTATCTAAGCTGTGGGCATGATGAGATATATTTGATTTTCATCTAGAAAATAAAGAGAACAAAAAAAAAATAGGATAAGCAAAACTGAAACTGTAATTGATAAAGCAGCAGTGATTGATAAAGCTATAATGGATAAAGAAGCAGTTGGGATGTTTGATAATATTTGAGGTTTGCAATTTTATTGATATATATTATACTGTGTATACATATTTAAGGTGTGCATGTGATATTCTGTTACCTGCATATAGTGTGTAGTGATCAAGTCAGGATATTCAGTGTTCATCACCTCAAGTAGTTACCATTTCTGTGTGTTGGCAGCATTTCAAGTCCTCTCTCCTAACAATTTTGAAATATATAAAACATTGTTGTTACCCATAGTCACACTACTCTTATGTTGAACATTAAAACTTATTCCTTCTATATGTTTGTATCCGTTAACCAACCTCTCTTCATTCTGCTCATAAACCTACCCATTGGTATCTACCATTGCACGCTCTACCTCCCTAAGATCAACTTTTTAAGCTCCCACATATGAGGGAGAAGATGAAATGTTTGTCTTTCTGTGACTGGCATATTTCATTAAACATAATGACCTCTAATTCCATCTATGTTGCTGCAAATGACAGGATTTCATTTTTATGGCAAAATAGTATTTTATTAGGTATACTTGTATATACAACATTTTCTTTATCCATTCTTCCATTGATGAATGGAATCACCAAGGGCCATTGTGAATAATGCTGCAGTGAAAATTAGAGTATCTCTTGACATACTGATTTCGTTTCCTTTTGACAAATACTCAGTAGTGGGATTATTAGATCATATGGTAGTTCTATTTTTAGTTTTTTGAAAAATAGTCATACTGTTTTCCATAGTAACTGTACTCATCTACATTCCCACCCACAGTAAGGTCTTAGCTATAAATATTTACCTAGGCCAATGTTCAGAAGTGTTACTACTGTGTTTTATTCTGGTAGTTTTATAGCTTTGGGTCTTACATTTAAGTCTTTAGTACATATTAATATCCTATTTTCCCAGCACCATTTGTGGAAGCGTGTGCCCTTTCTCCAAAGTATGTTTTTGAAGCTTTTGTCAAAATCAGTTGGCTATAAATATATAAATTATAGCCAACTGATTTTGACAATATATAATATCCATTGGCCTGTTTTTCTAATAATACCATGCCTTTTTGGTAACCATACCTTTGTACTGTATTTTGAAATCAAGTAATTGATACCTCCAGCTTTGTTCCTTTTGTTCATGATTGCTTTGACTATTTAGGTTCTTTTGTGATTTCACATGAATTTTGACATTGATATTTTAATAGGGATTACATTGAATCTGTAGATTGCTTTGGGTAGTATGGTCATTTTAATGATATTAATTCTTTCAATCTATGAGCATAGCATGTCTTCCCATTTGTTTGTAAGCTCTTTAATTTCATCAGTGTCTTTATCTTCCTTGGTTAAATTTATTCTGAGGGGTTTTTTTGTTTTTGTTTATTTTTAGATATTATAAATAGGATTGTCTTCTTGATTTTTTTCTCAGCTGGTTTTAGACACCAAGATAGTGTATAGAAATGCTACAGTTTTCTGATTTTTATTTATTTTATGTTCTTCAACTTTACTGGATTTATTTATTAGATCTAAAGGTATTTTTGGTGGAGTCTTCGGGTTTTTCTAGATATGGTATCATGTCATCTGCAAAGAGGGACAATTTGATTTTCTCTCTTCCAATTTGGATGCCATTTATTTCTTTCTCTAGCCTGACTGTTCTGGCTAGGACTTCCACTACTATGTGGAATAGAAGTGATGAAAATGGGCATCCTTCTCTTATTTCTAATTAATCTTCCTTGACTCAACTGTCATTTAGGAACATGTTATTTAACACATTGACTCCACACCAGAAAAACAACTTTTCCCTGGGGCCACAGTGTTTTATTAGGCCAAGATACATGTGAGTTATATATGCTTCACAAAGCCCTGGGTTCGAAACTAACGTTAGTTAAATACAACTCACATAGCAGTTAATGTGTTAATTTCCATGTATTTGTGCAGTTTTCAAAGTTTTTCTTTTTACTGAATTCTAGTCTTATTCCATTGTAGTTTAAGAAGATACGTGATATGATTTATATTTTTAAAAATTTGTTAATACTTGCTTTTTGCCCTAATACTTGGTCTATCCTAGAGAATGGTTCATGTAATGATGAGAAAAATGCACATTCTGTAGCTGTTGGATTAAATGTTCTATAAATCTCTTTTAGGTTCATTTAGTCCAAATCGTAGCTTACAGTTTAAATCCAATATTTCTTTGTTAATTTTCTATCTAAATATTATGTCTAATGCTAATCAAGAGAGGTTAAAGCCCCCAACTATTATTATACTGGAGTCTATCTCTCCCTTTAGATACAATACTATTTGTTTTATATATCTGGGTGTCATGGTGTTGGATGCATATGTTTTGAATTGTTATATCTTCTTTCTGAACTGATTCCTTTATTATTATATGATGGCCTTTGTCCCTCTTTACTGTTTTTGCCTTCAAGTCTATTTTATCTGATACAACAGAGTATTACTTCTGCTGGCTTTTGGTTCTGTTTGCATGGAACACCACTTTTTATCCCTTTACTTGCAGTCTCTGTGTCTTTATAGATGAGTTTCTTGTAGATAGCATAAATTTTTTTCCTGTATTCAGCCAGTCCATACCTTTTAAATGAAAAGTAATCCAATTACTTTTAATTAATTGGATTAATCCAATCATGTCTTGGCTAAGATGAGTGTGAGATATTTAATCCATTTACATTCTAGATAAGGCATCTTCAAACTTCTTAAACAGGGGGCCAATTCACTGTCCCTCAGACCATTGGAGGGCTGGACTGTAGTTTTAAAAAAAAAAACTATGAACAAATTCCTGTGCACGCTGCACATATCTTATTTTAAAGTAAAAAAAACAAACGGGAACAAATACAATCACACTGCCTCATGTGGCTCACAGGCCACAGTTTGAAGACCCCTGTTCTAGATTATTATTGATATGGGAAGGCTTACTTCTGTCACTTTATTAATTGCTTTCTGGTTGTTTTGTTTGTTCCTTTTTATCCTCTCTTATTATTGACATTTATCATTGTGGTTTGGTGGTTTTCTGTAGTGGTAACATTTGAATCCTTCTTTTTCTTATTTTTATTTTTGTTCTACCAGTGGCTTTTATACTTTCATGTGTTTTCACGATGGTAGATATTATCCTTTCATTTACAGGTGTAGGACTTCCTTAAGCATTTCTTGTAGGGCTTGTCTAGTGGTAACAAATTCCATCAGTCTTTGCTTGTCTGGGAAAAGACTTTATTTCTCCTTCATTTAGGAAGGATAATTTTATTGGGTTTAAGGTTAACTTTGTCCTTGGCTGAAAATGTTTTTTCTTTCACCATTTGGAATGTATCATCTTATTCTCTCCTGGCCTGCAAAGTTTCTGCTGAGAAATCTGCTGTTACACTGATGGAGGCTCCTTATAAATAACTAGACACATTTCTCCTGCTATTTTTAGAATACTCTGTTGGTCTTTTGACTTACACAGTTTTGCTATTATGTGCTGTGCAGATGACTTTTTTTTTTTTTTTTTTTGAGACAGAGTCTTATGCTATCACCTTTGGTAGAGTGCCATGGCATCATCATAGCTTACAGAAACCTCAAACTGTTAGGCTCAAACTATGCTCTTGCCTCAGCCTCCCAAGTAGCTGGGACTACAGGCATGCACCACAGTGCCTTCTGATTTTAGTAGAGACAGGTCTCACTCTTACTCAGGCTGGTCTCAAACTCCTGAGCATAAGCAATCCACCCAGCTCAGCCTCCCAGGGTGCTAGGACTACAGGTGTAAGCCACTATACCTGACCTAGCTGACCTTTTTGAATTGTATCCATTTGGATATCTTTGAACTTCGTGTATCTGGATGTCTAAATACCTTGCTAGACTTGGAAATTTTTCAGCTATTATTCTGTTAAATAGACTTTTTATCCTTTTAGTTTTCTCTGAGACATTAACAATTTAAATATTTGGTTGCTTTATGGTTCTATATGTCACGTAGGCTTTGTTCATTCTTTTTAATTCTTTTTTTACTTTTGCCTGCCTGGGTTATTTAAAAGGATTTTTCTTTAAGTTCTGAAATTCTTTCTGCTGCTTGATCTAGTCTATTTTGGAAGTGATCAAATATATCTTTGGATTCAATGAATCAATGAATTTTTAGGTCTAGAATTTCTTTTTTTTTTTTTTTTTTTTTGAGACAGAGTCTCACTATGTCTCCCTGAGTAGAGTGCGGTGACATCACAGCTCACAGAAACCTCAAACTCTTGGGCTAAAGCAATTCTTTTGCCTCAGCCTCCCAAGTAGCTGGGACTACAGGTGCCTGCCACAACACCCAGCTATTTGTTGTTTGTTGTTGTTGTTGTAGTTGTGATTGCTGTCTAGCAGGCCCAGGCCAGGTTCAAAGCCACCAGCAACCCCGATGTATGTTGCTGGCACCCTAAACACTGAGCTATGAACACCAAGCCTCAGTTTCTTTTTTTATGATGCCTATCCCTTTAGCAAATTTCTCATTCATTTGGTGAATTGTTTCTATGATTTTTTTTTTTTTTTTTTGTATTGCTTATGTTCTCTGGTATCTTGCTGAATGTTTTACGTACCAAATTCTAAATTCTTTTTCTAGAATTTTATACATTTCTTTATATTGGAATCTCTTGCTGGAGAATTACTGTGTTCCTTAGTGGATGTCACATTTGCTTGCTTTTTCACATTTATTGTGTCCTTATATTGATATCTGAACATCTAATGTAACAGTTGCCTCTTCCAATTTTTTTCAATTAGCTTTTGTAGCAAGGGGAAGACTTTTTCCTGAAGATGTGTCTTGGTGTTGGTGGGGTAGGGTACTTTGGCTTTGATACTGACTGCATGCAGTAGTGTAGTTTGTGTATGATTTCTTCGTCCATGAACAGCATCATTGGTGTTTGTTATTTTCTCAGTGGCCTAGGGTACAGTTGTTAGTGGACTTTGTGGTGATATCTTGCTGGGGAGAGGGATGCTGAGTGGGCAAGTCTTTGAGTCCAAGTATTGGCAACCGTGAATGAACCAAGTATGCCTATCCTTGGACTTCAGGGTGGAATATGTTGGAATTGGTGCAAGCACACAAAGGTGGAGTGACACCTTGCCCAGGTGCCACCAGTAGCAAGAGTGGAACATGTGGGTGGGGCCTTGGGCCCCTGGACCATTGACATGGTATGGGCCATGGTAGTAGCAATGATGGTACAACTCTCTGGCTCCCAAGCAGTCTTTACTGCTGTTTGGGTCAATTCCAAGATTCATAAGTGGTATGTGCATGAGGGTGCCAGCTGTGGGTGGTAGTGACAGGTTGGTTGAGAACAACCTAAGGCCCATAGACGTGTTCAGGTGCTAAAGGTTGTGGATGAGGCAAGAGTGGTCCCCAGGTCCTCAGGCAGTGTGTCTGGACATTGAGAGGGCAGGTCCTATCCTCAGGCCCCCAAGTGATGCATGTGATCACTGGCTATGGTAGGCAGAGGTAGGTTTATCTCCACATTGCTGGCAGAATGTCTTGGTAGGGATAGCAGCGGGTGCACTGTGACCTGTTGCTGGGGAGGGCAGTATTGTTCTCAGTGGCAGCAATGGTGGGAAGGTGGCTGTAAAGAATACATGTTGGCCCCAGGTAGTGGCTATGGGTTATGTAGTTTGTCCTCAGGCTGCTTGTAAATATGCAACAGCCCACTGCGAGGGGGAGGTGGGGTCATTGCCAATGGCTTGTGCAATAGCCAGCAGTGCAGGTGACTGTGGAGGTGGGATGTCAATGGGGCCCCCATGATGTTGAGATATAGAGGCTGTTGGGCCCAGGGCAGGATGCAGCCTGGTGGGTGCTAGGCTTTCAAAATGATACCTTGCTGTAGCTGCTTAGGACTCAGGGGTGTGTGGGCCCAGTGTGAGCTCCCTCTCTGGACCAATGCCATCATATGGTCTCTAGGTAGCTCTCTATGGGCCTGAGAGGATCAAGGGCTGTCCTAAGGTTACGATTGTAGGAGTCTGTGATGGGAATGTAGACCACTGAGTGGTCTCTCACTTACCCTTTCCCCACACTGTGGAGTCTTTCTGGGCTCCACAGCGGACCCCAGCACAGCAAACTGCCTGGCTTCCCTCCCCTTCCTTGCCTTAGGTGTTTCCTGTCACTTATCTTTTGAATTCCTGTGTTCTTAGATGATCCATTTGACGTGTGATTATGTCCTTACTATTTTGGGTCTCCTTTATGAAGGAGGCAAATATCAGATGCCTCTCGTCAGCCAGCTTGATGTCTTTTCTCTAGGTTTGCAATTTTTTAAAACATTGGAGAGGAGGTACGTATATGGTGTGTGTCTGCTATTGTAAATGTGTTCTTTTTACAGCCTCCAGCTGCTTTTTGTTTATAATAAAGGTTTCTGTGAATTAATTGTACATGACTTTATTTACTGAATCCATAACCATTTATGGCAGTTTTTCAGTAAGTTTTCTTGGATTGTTCAGGTCCTATTAATCTCCTCTCCCATTCTTATATAGCTAAAATCCTACAATAAACACACAATAACTCACATTCAGATGTTACATGAGTAGTGGTTGATGCCCATCCTCTGCCAACTCATCATTCCTAAATCTTCCCCAGGAGGCAAAGGCCAAGGGTCATGGGGAGAGAAAAGGATAGAGGTAGAGACATGAGACAATTCCATGACAGAAGGCAAGGGCTGGGTCCCTACATCTCAGTTTTTGCCTGGCCTAAATTCTCTCAAATTAGTATATGAAGTAGGTAGGTGATGATTTACAATGAGGCTCTTAAAATTCCCAGCCAGGTTACAAAACCCAGAGTCAGCCCCAAACATATTTACACTGAAGCACACAAGTGCCACCAGGTAGTGCCAAATAGTATCTGGGGCCCAGACAGAAATGGATTAGTCAGCTGGAGCCCAGAGCTCCTTAACTGTTCTGGCTGATGTCATCACTTAATTAACTCCACAGTCTTGGAGTCTCATGTTTTACACAACTGAATTTGAAAATATACTTTTTCATGGATCAACTGTTGTAAATAACAATGTTTTCAAGATGAAAATAATCCCCACAAACCAAAGTAACAAAAACAAGTAAGTAGCAAAAGGAGGAAACAGAACTAGAGAGGGAAATACAAGTGTTATCTTTAAATGCCTAAAATAAATACAAAATTTTAATCTTTTATAAATTCCAATATTAGGTATTTTTACATTTGTGTACCTTATTACATATTATAGATTTTATTGAAGTACAATTTACATAAGTCAAATGTATAAATCTTAAACATTAAATATGTATACATCCTTGTAACCACCACCCAGTTCAAGAAACTTTCAGACTCCAGAAGGATTCTTCCTGCCCTCATCTCAGTCAAGACCTTTCTCCCATAAAGGCATCCCCTGTTAGGATCTCTATCGCCTATTGGTTTGTTTTTTTCTGAACTTATATAATGGAATCATACAGAATGTATTCTTCGGTGTCTGACTTATTTTCCTTCACATTATGTGTATGTCATCATACTGCTGATCATTTTCTCCAGTTTGCATACTCAGCATAAGTGGTGAAGAATGTACCAGTATATCAGAAAAAGCAGTCAAGTAGTATCAACATGTAATTCTTTTTACTCTGTGTTCTGTGCCTTTGCACACCAATGATAGGTTGTGTGGACATTTCTAAGAAGTATCTGTTTGGAGGGAGAATCTTGTTCTAGATAAATATGTTTGCACCTGCAGACAGAATCTCTTCCTTCCTCTACTATGTGCTCATCTCAGAAGGCTGACCTCTGTGGATGGACCGAATCAACAATGCCCATGTTTTAGGCTTCCACTTGCATTTAGCAAATAGAAAGCCCCGGTGGAGCTGTGCTGGGGAATGAGTTCAGGCATTCGTTCCTTGGCTTCCTTTTCTGAGAAGGCCTGAGGCTCACTGTGTGCTTTGACAGAAGTCACAAATCTTCTTGAGGAAGCTTGCCTGTAGACAGGACTCCCTTCTTCTAGGTCCCAGGAACTTCTTCAAGCCATTGCCCCCTTAGACCCACATGTGAAAATAGCTCTGATCTTGCCAACATGGTAGGTTTATGCACTACCCTGTGTGGAACCCCTACACCTCTGATATGCCTTTGTAATTAATCTTTTTTGTAAATAGTACTTTCTGATTTATCCTAATTTGAGTGTGTTCACACTTTGAAGTTGGGACTTCACTGGTGTACAAGTTTTAAATGTATTTTGCTGAGCTCTAAGTCAAAAGAAGGAAGAGTTGTATTCTATTCTACACACATTCACACACACACACACATGCGCACACACTGATATACATCCCATGGCTGCAAAATCTAGTGGCAGAAGCAGTAACAGGCTTGCAGTGTGAGCTTCCTCTCTGACCAAAGCCATCATATGGTCTCCAGGTAGCTCTCCAGGTAATCTCCTGTCCCATTCGTACATACCTAAAACCATATTGCCTATATCATGCACAGTGTGTGGACAGTAGAAAGGTTGTTCTAACACAGGAACCACCCCCTGACCTTGGGCTGCAAGGCTCCTATCCTGTATAGTGCTCATACCCTGGACAGTGTGTGGACAGTAGGAGGGTTGTTCTGACACAGGAACCAGCCCCTCACCTTGGGCCGCTAGGCTCCTTAGCTGCATGACAGAGAGGCTTCCACCCTTCTGCATGCTCACTGTCCAGTAGCCACACTATGCTCTGCCTGTGTGCTGGGGCAGCGCATGGCCTCAGCCCTGCTCCCTCCTTGGCTTTCATGGCTGGGAGAGCCCTGAATCCTTCCTGCGCAATCAAGGACTAGGTTTTAAGGCTTATGACTGCAGAGGTAGGATGTGGTTAGAGACCCGGCAGCCAGCAGCCCAGATCTACTGAAGCAGGTTTTCATGGAGCAAGTTTCACTTCCCTTTGCTCTGTAGGAGGCACTTCTAGCTCTTGGAGTCTTGGTCTGCAGGGGCAGTAATTTCTTAACTCTTAAATTCATTCTCTTCTTTCACCATTACAAAACCAACATGGAAACTCAAATATATTTTATACAAAATTAACAAACTCTGAGAGTGACTAAGAAATGTTACTGTGTTAAAACATATTTGTGCAGGTCTTATGTAAAGCTCCATTACCTGCTTAACAGAAGCATATCCTAAGATTTCGAGTCAAATTGTTTTTAAAAATACTGTTCCCATTTATAATCATGCATGTATGATCCAGAAGTTTCTGGAAAATAATGCAATATGGAAATAAGACACTAAGGTTGATTTAAGACTGCTAATGCCATATGTTTTCACCAACACCAGATCTGTGTCTCACTGATTCATTTTAATGAGTAAATGTGTAAATATGAACTTGGTTACAGATTTGTGTGCAAAATAATTTTATAATCCTACATATCAAGTTCTATACAAAATTGGGGTAATATTACAAACAGTGGTTTAGGTAGCAGCATCATAAACCTTACTGCCTATCACGATTTTCAATGCTCGCTATAGCAAATACTCTGCATTTCTGCTGCAAGGAGCTCTGTCCTAAGCAACTGCCTGTCTGTCTCTAGTTGTGGTGAGTGTCACTAGCTATGAGGTGTGCCCAGCCTCATGATGCTTCCTCTTTAATGCTTACTCCTCAAAAGCATTTATTTATGATCTGATTAAAGGAAGAAAAAAGAAGCTTAATGCTGGGCCTTGTGGAATTAAGAATGAAAAGAAAATTATTTCTGTCTTAGCAAATTATGACATCATGAGGTGATTACTTACAAGGCCAGGGATGCAGGATGAGAAATAAAAACTTTGTGACACCACTGAGCTTGACATGTAACCTTTTTTATTTTGTGATAAAAATGCTTTTGTATAAATTTCATTTTAACTACTTTTAGAATGAAACTTTGAAAAGTAAAAACAAGGTGTACATTTTCCTTACTATATATAGTCAGGAATATGCAGTCATTTTAATAGTTATTGGGTTTCTCATACAAACAGATAAAATACCACTTTTAAGAGAAATGTACACAAGAAAGTCATCATAGTACCAGTCATTAACAGGGGCCTTAGGGCATATAATTGTGTCTCTCAAATAGTCATCATACATTCAATGTATTTATTGGTTAAGGCCAAAATCCTCAAACCACCTGCCAACAAAATATTACACCTTTGGTTCTTTTCTATGTGAGAATTACAAACTGGCAAATTTAATAATAGACAATATAATGGACTTGAGCATCACAGCTGACCACTTACCTAAAATCTTATAGCTCTCAGTTTTCTTTCCCTCAAACCTCTCCCTCTCCTATCATCCCATAAATCAGAAAATGATACTGAAAAAAAAAAAAAAACATAAGAAATAAACAAACAAAATAACCTATCCCCAAAGGCAGGCAGAAGAGGAGTCAAAGAAAGGAAGTATTTATAAAAATAAAAATTAACCAAAAGTAGGGATTTTACATAGCATAAAAGATGTGTCCCACAAAAACTGAGTCTCTAATTTAGAATCCAAATGAGAAAGTGATTATTCATCTTACCTTCCCTTTTATTAGACACTACACAACTCACAAGTTGTTAAAATTTAAGAGATCGGTCAATGTTTGAAAAGCAGCACTGTCCTGCTCATCACTGTAGCCTGCCATTGTAATGACAGCTTTCACATCGCCTTCCCCCCAAACCCAAAGGATCCAAATTAAAGTGTCCCAAGAAAAAGAAGCAAGTTAATCCTATACTGTGCTTGGGGAGAAAGGCAGATATAAAATACGATCCAGGCAGCTGGTCAGAAGTTGATACTTTCAGGAAGTGGGGCTGGAGCAGGAAGGCAGAGGGGGCAGAGATGTTGTGGTCCAGAGAGGTCCATGCAGATAGGTTCTCCCCCACTGGTATAATAAATGTGTCCAAAGGTAGAGAGCCACCATGCAGAATGATAAAATGTTTGCACACTGTGAAAGAGGCTGGTAGAATATTGCCACTTAAGGGAATAAAACGGAATGAACAAATGTAATCTGCTTAAATCATGGTAGAACTAATTATTTTTGCTGGTTTGATGAACCCAGATGGGATTGAAAAAAGCACTTGGAGAGGCCATGCCAATAGAACTCAGGGTTCCCACATGGGGCCTCAAAAGGACTGGTCAGATACATGGGCAGCAATGCTGTACACTCCTCAGCCACAGCCGGAATGAGGACTGCCGTCCACAGAAAAGAGCAGACACAAAGGAACCAGCTTTCCTGGTGTCACGGAAGTGACAAGGTAGCCATGGGACTAACTACTAACTGACCCAGAAAGTACAGAAAGAAAACTTTCTCCTATTTTTATAGTTCACTAAAATGCTCAGCCCTTGAAAGACAGAGAAGCAGCTGCCAAGACCAAAAATACAGAGAACAGGCTCCAGTGAGGCACAATCACAGTCTGAGCGTGAGGATGGCGGTGATGAGCAAGCTTCAGTTGCCCATTCGTCATTTAGAAGATGACTCTAGGAAAGGCCAATGTTCCTGGTAAGTTTTTAAGTTAGTTGTCAAAGGGAATTTCAGAGGAAAAAAATGGTAGCAAAAAATAGCAAAGCCTACTTCACTGTTCTTTCTTTTCCCACCTTACAGGGTTGTCTTGGACCCAGGAAACTAGCACAGCGTCCCATTTACTGCACTTTCACAAAGTGAGAACCTTGTGAAGAACCTTCTTCAGTGAGAACCTACCAGGTGCACCTGCAACTCAGACCACATGGTGTGGAGGGAAGACTGGTGAACATGCCTGTGATCCAAAAGAGAATCAGAGGCACGGACTGTGATCACCAAGGAAAGGAAGATGACTGTCCCTGGGTCTCTTGGATTAAAGAAAGTGCAGTCCTAAACAGCAAAGGTGTATCATCTGAGACATTGTCTTCTGTGGAGATGGAAAGAAAAGCTCAAAAGCTAAGAGTACTTTCATCTGCTGGATGAGTGAGTGAAACAGGCCGAGGGCTCTAAGATCGGGGACAAGCACATTTCACCCAGCAGTCAGTGGCATGCTTGGCAGTAAGCAGAGGGACCTGTGGGTGGGCGACTACTCCCTGTACGAGTGAGCTTGTATCTTGGTCATTCCAAAATTCCAACCCTTTTTCTGGTTTAAAAATAAGAGGGTCATAGTAACTAGGCTACCAAGGACAAAATCTGTAGGCCCACAAAGGGAAAAAACGATTGACTCACATCCTTCCTGGCAAAGTTTATATGAAGACCTGCAGGCAGGCAACAGAAATTAAGGTACAGCTTCTTGAAGAGATCTTCTGCCCCCAAAACTAGTTTGGACAAAAATATTTTGCTCCCCATCTCTCTCCAGGAATGATATATGTAGAAGAACACAATATAATATGTCCATTTTCCAAAGAAACATACTTGAAAGGTTTATGCTGAGAACCATAACCAAAGTAAACTTTGTGAGACTCCGAGGGAGGCTGGGAAAACAGGAGGGGAAAAGGGGGCTGAAGTTGCTTAAGTTGCTTTCCAGGGCAGGAATGATTCAAAGCACAGAGGTCTTGCCCTATAACAGCTAGTAGGGCTACAATCACAGAGAGGTGCGAGAATGCAGCACCAAATGAAGATGAAGCAATTTCCAAGGATGAGAAGGTAAGTCAACTAAGAGAATTCCAGGGCACAATTCCCAGCAGGACTCTAGTACAGCATCTTCTCATCAATATGGCAGAAGCCCCCATGGCTTAATATGTAGTCCAAGATGCAAGAATATCTGACTACAACGGGCATCCATCTTGTTCTCCAAATACAAAAGAGTAAACGTTTCATCTTGCACTTCTATGAACTTGGCTTGATGAGGAAGAGATTAGAAGGAGCCATGTCCCCTCTGGAATTATCTGAAAAATATGAACATCTTCTCCCTCTTGCCTCCAGAAGCTGGTTCCAGAGATTTCTTCATTGCTCTCCCGGATGACCTTCATCGCTCCTCAGCAGCACTCACCACAGGCCGTGTCCCTGTGCTGGAGGCACCTTCACGCATACACCTGCATGCTGCTGTGTGGTGGCTCAGACATGTGTGTCCCAGGGCCTCGCTGACCTCCTCCAGCACCCCCAGGAGTAGGGCTGGTGGTCACATCTGACCAGTCAGAAGCAGAGTGGGGAGATGAACTTGACCACTGGTCAGGGGACTCTGGGGATGGGGTCAGGTAGGGATGTTCACCCTGGAGGTGACCGCTGTGACTGGGTGTTCGCTCAGCAGCATTTGAGGAAGTGTAACTGTGCTGTGAAGGGGGTGTGGGGTACTTGCCCACGGAGGCCGGGAAAGGGTGATAGGCTGGGAGGATGGTCTGAGCTACCTGCTCGTCCTGCTGGGGCATCATGGCAGTGGGGAAAGCCACACTGGGCAAACGGGCCATTTCTGGGATCTGGTACATGGTGGGCAGGGGGCCCGCAACAGCTGCAGGGCAGTTGGCCTGAGGCTGGGGAGCCCCAGCTGGTTGGGTGATACTGCCTTTGGGGATGAGCTGGAAAGTCACAATAGGGGGCAGGGGCTCCCGGGGGGCAGCCACGTGCTTCCCTTCAGGCGGCCTGCTCTGGGGAGCCATGCCAGGATGGGTGCCCTCAGCTGGAGCCAGGACCATTCCAAACATCTCATTGTACTGGGTCTCATTTACCTCCACGTGGTTCATCCAGTCTGCCGGGACAGCAACTGGATGATGCCTACCCAAGCTCCCAGCACTTCCATTGCCTGGGGGAATGATATGGTGGTGGGACAGCAACTGGCTCACTGAGGGAAGCACTGTGCCAGCCCCATGAGCCAGAGGCTGCATTTCATGAAGGTTAGAGAAAGACAGTGCATGCTGTGTGTGGATGGGGGCAGCAGTGGCAGCAGCAGCCAGCATAGGGTTGGGTGAGGCCTGCAAGATTCCAGGGGATGTAATCATTGGAGAAGATGTCACATCAGAAACGTATGTGTGAGGAGACTCGAGGGAGTCGACAGGGGATAACGTCACAGAGCTCTCGGAGAGCTGGACCTTCTCATTCAGAGACTTCTTCCTCCTATTGCCCTTGGCCTCCTTGGCTTCCTTGGCGAGGTTAGGGAGGCTGGTGGGCATGGTGCTCTTGGTGTTGGGCCGTCTAGGCTTCTTGCCCACTGGGGTGTGCTTCAGACTGAGGAAAGACCTGTTGGGTCCACAGATGACGGGTGAGAGGGCTGAGGTCAGCACCGTGCCTGGAGGGCTCGGTGTCACGTTGTACTCATCCAGGAGACGCACGATGTCATGGTGCATGCGGTCCTGAGCCACATCCCGGGGAAGGCGGTCCATGTGGTCGGTGATGTCTCGGTTGGCAAAATGGTCTAACAGGATCTTAGCTGCTTCATAGCTCCCCTCCCGGGCAGCAAGAAACAGGGGTGTCTCTTCCTATAGAAAAGGCCCACCACAGAACACATTTTAATGATACTCTCAAGAATACAGCAGTATATCACCACCTTTTCATCATGATCCTCTTAGACATTTTGTTCTTAACTGTGTCTCCCATGAGATATCCATACCACAGATTAGACTGCACATCTACCTATGTTCTCTGTATATATTTCTGTGATATACACATAAAAAGAGCCCTCCTCCAAAACCAGGTTTGCCCCTTGAAGACAACATCACCTCAACTAGGAATTCATAAAATAAAGCATGTCCAGAACCAGAGACTCACTTAGAAGAATAAATATCAAGCTTATCAAAATAAGGTTTCAATAGGAAAAGGAGGTAGAAGTAAGAAAGCGGAGAGGAAAAGAAACTAATCATGTACAGAACTGGGAAAAACAAGATGAGACTAAATATACACAAGAAGGAACTGAAATTACGGAAAAGAAGTAGTAAATGTGAGAAAGAAGCATGACAAGCTCAGAGAGATAAAGACAAAAAGGAAAACTTTATGGAATCTGAGGACAGAAGGGGAAAAAACCAAACAAACAATAGGAAGAAAGTGAAAGAAAACAAGAGAAAAGAGAGTAAACATGAACAGGATAGAAAACTGGAGAAAAGGGAACAATGGGTAGAAAAAAGGCAGAAAAGCTACACGAACCCATCTCCAGGCCAGATGGATGCAAGGTGAGCACTGAGTGGGCAGCGGGCTCAGCCCAGACACCCCCACGGATGAGCCCAGCATCCTTCATCAAGCTCTCCCAGTTTGTGCCCAACCCGCTTCCATCTCCACTGTACAAGCCACAGGAGAAGCTCTAAGGAGACCGGGAAGAGCCTTGTAGCAGGGGCACGGCTACGGGCCTCCTCCAGCTTGGGGCTCGCGGACTGTACCTTGTTGTCCTGCATGTCTCGGTTGGCCCCATTTTTCAACAGCAGAAGAGTTGCCTCCACATTATTGACAGCAGCTGCCCAATGAAGAGCAGACTTTCCTGCAGAACAAAAGCATTTTCATAAGCAGACATGTCCTACTCTTAGTATACACCATGGTTTATATGCCTTGTGCAAGGAAACCCCTAAACTCTGCAGACATCAGCAGAAAGCCAGTTCTCTGTGGGAGCCGACTAGAAAAGCCAAAGTAATATCCTTCATTCCTCTGTTCTAGAAATACTTCAGTTCAGCCTGCCTAGTCTACAGAAGACTTTTAGGTAAAAGGATCACCTGCATGAGTTATCCACATCCTCCACATGGTGTAATCTACCCCTTTACGTACTGAAGGCAATAACCTATTTATTACATGCCGGAATGTACAATCAGGATCTCCCATAACTCTCTTAGTGAAGTCAGCTCTTATAAATCCTCTTACCAAGGGCAGTATGCCTAGAAAACTACACAGGCAAAACTTTCATAGATTTGCTTTAAGGTCCAAAAACAAACAAACAAAAAAATCCTTTCTCATCTTTTACTAATTCTTTTGTTTTTTGAAGAGGCAGAGTCTTGCTATGTGACTTGCCCAGGCTGGACTAGAACTGCTGGATTCAAGAGATCCTCCTGCCTCAGCCTCCCGAGCAGCTGAGAATACAGGTGCCCACCCCCATGCCTGGCTTCTTTTCTCATCTTAATTAGGGACCTCCTATAGTTCAGTTCTCTTGAGGTCAACATGTTGAAGGAAGAACGGATGAATGCATAAATGAAAGAGTGAATTAAATTGATTTGGATCTAAGACAGTTCTTTAAGGGTCATGTCACAATTCTCCTTCCCAGAGGTATGTTTTTTGAGTAAGAGTCCAAACTCCTGCCTCTCATCCTTACCATGGTCATCCACTGCATTAACGTCTGCCTGGCAGTTGATCAATTCTGCCACCATTCCTTCCACGGCCAGGCGGGCAGCCAAGATGAGGGGTGTAGTGCCATCGTTCATTCTGGCATCTAGATCAGTTACTCGGTTGCGAATCAGAATCTAGGTAAGGAGAAAGTACAGAAAAGGAGTCACTTGGATGAAGAAAAGCAATGAAACTCAGAGAAAAAACAAAAGCATCAGTCAAGGCTATATTCTTAAAGTTCCTGGAGGGCAGAGAGAGTCTAGTTACCTTTGTGCCCAAGATTCTATCATGGCCAATCAATAAATATTTGTCGAATTAATAAATAAATCAACAAATGGGTGCTCAAGGCACAATGGGCCATGCAAAGTGATAGACCTTTTATTTTCTAAGGAAAAAAGCAGGTGGGAAAATATCACAACTTCAGTCACAATGTACATTATATGCCATTCCTATTTCCTTGTGAATTAAAATAAAAGTGCATCAGAAGATATGCTATCACCTCAGTCAAGAAAACTACCATAGCAATCCCACTGCTGGGTATATAACCCAAGGAGAGGAACTCAGTGTATCAAAGATGCCTGCACTCCATGTTCACTGCAGCACTACTTACAATAGCCAAGATTTGGAATCAACCTAAGTGTCCATCAGTGGATGAATGGATAAAGTAATTGTGGCATATATACACAAAAGAATGTTATATAGTCACAAAAAGAAATGAAATTCTGCTATATGCAACAACACGGCTGGAACTGGAGACCATTATAGTAAGTGAAATAAGCCAAGCACAGAAAGGCACATCTCATGTGTCCTCACTCCGACATATGTCAAAGCTCGATATTAAAAACAACTGATCTCATGGAGACAGAATGAAGAAGGATGGTTGAGAGAGGAGCTGGGAGGAGTAATAAAGTGCAGATAAAGTTGGTTAGAATGAACAATATTTGCGAGTAAAACAGAATGACTATAATCAATGGTATGTTAGGGCATATTTAAAAATAACTAGAAGAGTGGAATGCTCCTAACACAAAGAAATGATAAATGCCTAAGGTGGTGGATGTCCCAAATATCCGGATTTGATTAATTCATATTGTATGCCTGTATCAAAACATAACATGTACTCTATAAAGATATAAAACTATTATGTGAGCATAATAAGTAAAAGAAAAAAAAATTGCCAATGAGCAGCTCCAACTCCATACAGTTAGGCAAATCTACAGGGAGCTGGTAACATGACACTTGTGAGAGGCTTCAGGACAGGTGTCATCCTCATCTGATCTGTGCCTCAGGCGGCGTCTTGGCACAGCATAATATCGTTGATTAGTTATCAGAAAGCTGGTGTGATCTGCTATTGGCTCTATCACAATGACCATACATACCCAGGTCAGTTTCCTGCCTCCATTTTCCTGCTTTCCCATTTAGGAAACATGACTAACACCTGTCCTAACATCTCAAATAATTTAATATAGTCTATGACATATTAATGCCTTCAAAAAGATAAAACACCATGAAGTCCTAGAGAATTCTTGTTTTTTAAAACAGCTCTTGTCACATTCTGTACCTGGAAGACACCCTGGGCATCGGCAGCCACGGCAGCGTGGAGAGGGCAGCGGCCCATGTTGTCCTGAGCGTTGGCATCGGCACCTGCATCCAGAAGGCGCTTGGCAGCATCAGCCCGGGAGTAGCGGGCTGCCAGGTGAAGGGCCATCTCTCCAGTCCGGTCTGTCTGGGCCTGAAGGCTGGCACCTTGGTAGACCAAGTCTGTGATGATGTTGGCAGAGGAGTCCTCGCCGTCTTCATCTTCATCACTCACATCTGAGCTGCCTCCTCGGAGAGAAGCCAACATCAACGGTGTGCACCCATCTGCGAGAAGGAAAATTCCAAAAGGTATTCAAGGGGAGAAGGCACTAAACCTATTATGGGGATAGGTCTATTTGTGCAAAATTTTTCTTAGGGGCAAAGACTTCCTGTATTTCCTGTGGTAACTGGCAATTAGTTTTACATTTCCACCTACTTTTCCTCTGATAATGTAATTTCTATAAAGAGTAAAGAGCAAGTAAGAGACTCTTGTGGAGCTGCGGGCTCTACTCTAAGCTAAGCTTTTCTGTTTAAGTTTTATGTTCATTTAAATTGGACATTTAAAAATATCTAATATTAATAGAACTATTAATATATGCATAAAGGATCAGGCAAACTATTCTCTATCCTCTGCTTTGGAATATTATTTTTCTATCCTACTAAAATCTAACCCATTTCATCAGCCTATGTAGTTTAAAACAGTATATAAAGCAATGTGAAATCCTCCCCTCTCTTCTGAGTTCATAATTTATGCTTGTCTGTATTCTTTAAGCATTCATTTCCTCAAGATTTAGAATCTGTGAAATTGCACAGGGACATAAGGCCAGGTGGGGCAAACACAGGCCAGTGATGCAGAACCAAGGGCAAGCCCAGCCTACAGAAGAAGAGAAGGTTCCCTGGCACTGACCAGGGCCCCGGACGTTTACGTCCAGCACATCCACATCCTGCTCCACCTGAGGAGGAGTCAGGGCCAACGATGGTGTCCTTCGGATGTCTGCAGCTTCCAGGTGCTGCTGTGTCCACGGGCGTCGATCAATATGGTCATCTTCTTCTGACAACAGGGCCTCATCTTCAGCCTGAAAGGAGAAAACACACTCCTGCTCAATCTGCCCACCTCCAGAAACTGCTGGCAAAGACTGGTCCAGCCTCTCTCCACCTTCCCCATCCCCCATCCGGTTTTCTCTCTTCATGCTCAAACACAGATGACTACCCCCTTCAACTGCCTGCTTCCCCATTCCAAACATTAGCTTTAAAATGCTACTTCTAGATCCCCAAGCACCATATTCTTGCTTCCGGGCCTTTGTCCATGTTGTTCCCTTTGCCTGAAATGGTTTTCTCCAATTCTAAGTAGATAAAGTAACTTCTACCTACCCTCCAAATAGAAACTGGACTTCACTCCTGTTGGCCCTAAAACGCACATTCTGCTTTCCTCTAGTTAACTGGCCATGTCACACAACACTGCAGTCCTCTACTGCCAGACTGCAAGCTTCTCAAGAAGAGGGGCTAAGCCTTCTTCAAGGCAGCCACCCTGCACTTAACACAGGGCCCAGTGCACAGCAAGCACTCAGAAAAGACTGCTGAGTGATAATAATTGCAATAATTTAAAGTAGCTACCCTTTACTGAATACTTAGTGTGTAATAGGAAATAGGTAAGGCACATTACACCAACTGCAATATTTCATCCTCATAACAAGTCACAGGGGAAAGAGTTATCATCATCCCCATTTTAGGATAATAAATACAAAATGGTGAAATAATTTCTCAGCTCCTCAACAGCAGAGCTTCAAACCCGAACCCAGCTCTGACTATAACTAAAGCAACGTTCTTTGCCAGGGGCTCTACCAACTCTGGACGGGATGGATCCTTTTTCACCGCAGCCTCAGCCTCAGCCAAGTCAACCATGCACTTCCATATGATCTCAGTTCTGAGGGCTCCGGATGTGGAGCCTCCAATGTCAATTGTCACTGGCTCTCTCACTATTTAATCTCATCTTCTCTTAGAAAAAAGGAAGTGCCCATAGAGGATAAGGGAGCAATCTAGACACCAAGGAATTCCCGTTTACACATAGATAGCATTGGTGGACAACCATCAGCATGATACTAGTGGAAAAGCTTGTTTTAATATTTTTAAAGAGTCCTTGAGAATCATAGATAACCCAAGGTCATCAATAGCCTAACAATTCCTGCTGTTCATGAGAACCTGGGATAACTCGCCTGAGCACAAAATAAAGGCCTTTTCCTCCCATTCAGGGCATGCTAGAACTAAAGAACAGAGATCTGAAATGCAACCAGATAATGGCAGACAATGGTAGTTCCACCATGACCAGCTTACCTTGACTTTCTTTGGCTGGGGCCCTTCGTCATCAACCCAATGTTCACTTGTTCCAGAACCAATCAGGTTAGCCTCTGAAACTTGCACTGAGAGATTTCTGATATGATTATAAAGGGGGAAAGTGAGAGCAAAAGTGATGTCATAAACTAAATTAAATATAATGATTTCCTCAATACTTTTTCTACCATGACACATTCCCACAGCTATAATAACTTTTGGAGGCCTTGGCCCAGAGAGGATGTTATGTGCCATTCTCTGAGTATTCCTCCTTTCCCTTCCCACTGAGCAAGAGCTTATGATAAAGTGTGCCTCAGCACAGAAGCTGTGCATCACTGTGTCAACATGTGCAGATCAGGTGAGCCCAGACCACGCCTCTGACTGAGATTTCATAGTTGCTTGCGAGGCATTGAGAACCATGGTCAGCATGATCCCATCAGTGTCCAGAGGTTAGAATTTATAATGCTTCCATGAGCTACACGGTTCCGTGCATTCCTACTTCATTCCCATGCACAGTGGCTTGTTGGGAGCACCTCTTACTTCAGTCCCACAGCATCCTGTCCCACTGGCTCACGACGTTTGTGGTTGCTCGCATCTCGGCGAAGGGTGAAGCCCTCAGGCAGCCAGAGAGAGCCATGCTTACGCTTGCGTTTTGCCATGATCACCCCCAGCAGAATAATAAACAGGATAATGACAACAGCAACGGCAAGTAGGTAAAGGAGCTGAGTGCGTTCTGGAATCCGGTATTCACCTGAAAGTCAAGAGAGACCAGGAGAGTGCTGAGTAAAACATCCATCTCTCAATACCAGCATCCAATCCATTTAGAGGGCACTCGCCCTGAGAAAGAGGGGGCTACGTGCTGCAAAGCATCACCCAGGACTGCCTTCCCCTACCCTTCCCCACCACATCAGTATCACTCACTGACGACAGACACGAGAGGGTACGACAGGGTCCCCTGGATGGCGTGAGAAGCCAGCAGAGCTGCTGCAGCATCTGTGTTCTTAAAGCACTGGTCTGAGTCTTGAATACATTGGCGGTTGTCAATTTCCAGAAAGACCTTAGAGCTGTGGGATGCCAAAGGAAGGGGAGGAAGGAAAACGGGGATTACAGAAGGGTGCAGGCACAGCACAAAGGGTGAGATGGACAGCCTTCATTCCTCCCTTGAAGCATCAGACTTCCCCTCCTGGGACACGGCCCTCGGAAAGGGCACAGAAATCAGGATACTGTTCCTTCATGTGCTAAACACTAATTCCCATGTAGGAGACATCTCCCCTTCCTTGTCTGGCTGAGCTAAGCCTTCTGATGGAAGGGGCACGTGACCAAGCGAGAAGACTGGTCCAGCGGATACCTAACGCTTCTCACCTAAAGGTTTTGGGGGTCTTCTTCTGCCCTTTCCTACCGACTCAGTGGTACTCAGTGCTACCTCAAACATATCCCTGCACACTTCTGGTCCTTATTCTGTTTTGTGTCTGCATCTGTATCTCAGTTAGCTAGAGGGCTGAAAGTTTGGGGATATACCAACAAATAGCAGAATGTGAATCAAAGAGCAACTAAGATTTATTAGCGTAATCAGAGAGACTGATACGCTAATAAGGCCTTGATAATAAGACAATTACTAACACAAAAGGAAAGTTACTAATTCAAGAATCTGAGGCAACTCTGTTAAAGTGAGAAGCATGCGCCAGCTCACCTTTCAGGACCCCAAGACCAAGGCAAGGCTTCACCCTGAAAGTTAAGTACTAGGATAATGGGTGTAAGTGGTGGGCCATTCTGTCTGCCTGAGATTTGCACTTTTATGGGTCGAGTTATGGCTTCTGCTGTGTATCAAAGTGCTCAGCTTTATGAAAATTAACCTTTAAGAAGTTCAGAAAACAAAAACCTACCCAGCCACCTCCTGTTCGTGCTCCCCAGGAAGGGATCTGCGTGTCATCCTGTGCTTCTTCTTGGCAGCTGACTTCTCACCATAATAGGGGTACACCATGAGCTCCCCCTGGGAGTCGCGCTTGATGCGGAGGTTTGTGTGCAGCAGGGTGCCCAGTGCCCGCAAGAAGCTGCGAGCGTCCTGGAGCAGTTGCTCAGGTGGCATCAGCACCACAATGACCAGGGTCCCCTCTGCCAGGTTCTCAGGCCAGTCAGCAGCACAGTCCAGCCCGTCCCAGCCACACTCCTCACTGTTGCACCCCTGGTCACAGTGGTTGTCTTTGAAGTGGTCTGCACAGTATTTGTCATACCTAGGCAGAAGGAGACAGAGGAGAGAGAGGACAGAGAAAGGGACTGAGACTAGACTGGAGCTCTATTTGGTTTTTCATGTGGAATTACTATGCATTTTCTTAGCCATTCTCTGCCGCCCCTGTCAGGACCCACATGCTCTGTGAAGTCTTCTTTGCTTCTCCCATCCCTGACATCACAGAGCACACGTCATCTGCACCCTCATCCCTGTCGAGTGCTCCCTGAATGGGGAATAACACTGTGCTCACTATGTTGGCAGTGTAGGGGCCCCCAGGAAGCTCACCTTAAGTCAGATTTTTAAACAAAGCTGCATATCTGAAACAATACGTGGCAATGGGCTATAGGAAGTGAAAGGGGCCTCTAAAAGGCTCCAGAAACTGGACAAATAGCCCTGAACGAACAAAAGCTGCTGTATAGAGAATCATGTCAATTTGGCCTATTTCATTACTTTTCAGGACTGATCCCCAACTACAGAATGGCCACAAAGTATACCAGGTCTAACTTGCACAGCTTCTTTCAAATACTAGAGAGCAAAATTAGAACCCCCTAATAAAGAAAGCACAAACTATTTCATCTATATTTTCCTCCCTTCCTGCCCTCACCTTTCACCCTTTGATATTTACACCATATGGTACAAGAGTCAGAAGCAGCTATTTGTGCTTTGGCAAGTTCTTTAACCTCCTGGGCCTCAGTTTCATCACCTATGAAAGGTCACTAACTATACCTATGCCTCATCAGGTTGTTGAGAATTAAGTGGGTTAAATCAGATAGAATGATTCATATGAAAGCTACCATGTAAACCAAAAGCATCTTACAATTGCAACAATAAGGTCCAGCAGAGTTCAGAGGTGCAACCTAGCCATTCCTTCTTTGATAAATCTAGATGGGGAAAACTACTAGTGTCAGGAGATAGAATGGGGTAAAGAGAGGGAGATACAGACCTTTCCATCCATCCTGCAGGCAGGTTATGGGAGAGGCTGCCTGAAAGTGGGTAACGCCACTTCCAAAAGTTATTTCCCCAAGGTCATGAGAGCAGCAGGTGAGAAGGCAGAGATAGGCAGAGAGGGGGGGTGAGCACTGAGCATTCCTGGCCCTCTGTCAGCAAGGGAGAGCACAGGATAGTGTGCGATGGGACAAGGCTGGCACCATCTGAAAAGCAGAGGCAGCTTGGGGTGAAGCACTGGAGTGGTTAGGAGCAAGAACCAGAAACCAAGGTGTGTTAGTGACAGTCACTCTCAGCTCCTGAAGAACCTGCATCCCTTACTTGCATGTCTTGCTGTTTCCCTGGCATTCAAAGTTGTCAAACAGGCACTCAGCTGTGTTGCACAGCTCATCACACTGGTTGTTGATATAATCCCAGCAGGGAAGTGGGGAGGAGCAGTTGGCCCAAGGGTCTTCCATGGTGAGGGAGCAGTCACCCCCATCCCACTGGCAGGCATGGCTGTTGCAGGCCTCATCGCAGACACCATCCCGGGCTTTGTCGGCACAATACTGGCTCAGACAGGTGGCCGGAGGGGTGCTGGTGGGGGCCATGTAGAGCTCACAGTGGCTGCCCCAGAATGGTGGTGGGCACTGGCAGGAATAGTAAGGAGGCTGGCGCTGAGGGTAGCAGCTGCCCCCGTGTTGGCAGGGGCCACTGGCACAGCCAGATTCACAGTCCCGGGGGTCAGGGCAGAAGCAGCGGGGTCCTGAGGCAGTGTGTACACACTGCTCCCCTCGCCTGCACTTCACGTGTCCACAGCTGCTCTGGCATCTTGCCCCAGAGAATCCCTGTAAAAATCAGAGAAGAAATAAGGATGGCAGGTGGACTCTCAAAGGCACGTCTCATTTTCTCTCCCAACCCCCTCTCTGCCAACCACAAGGGAGATAAAGTCTAGGGGCACTCAGCTAAGATCCCTCCATGGAAACTCCTGGACCAAGTTCAAGGAAAGACCTCTTCAAGTCAACCTCAGGTTAGGGCTGAAGGTTCCATGGGATGAATGTGGAGTTCTCACACTTGAAGAGCTCACTTCTAGAAATTACATCCACAAGTCACGGTGGGATATAGGTAGCAGTGTATCTAAAGGTATCTTCTCCAATTGTCAGACCACTCATGTAATGTCTAGGGGGAAAAGTCATATTGAGAATTTGGGGTTTCTAGAAGACTTCCACATCTTACTTAATTTTTGTACTTTCTGTTCAGCCCAAGCTGAGGTTACTAGATCAGTTATCTCCCTCCACACAGGGATCTCTGTTTTAGGGAGATTTCAGCCTCTGGAAATTGCAAAACTTTAGCACCAAAGGGCTAAAATTAAGTTTCCTTCTAATTAAAAGGCAACTTGCTCCCAAACGGTCCTTGCTAAAAGAACATAAGCAGACAGTACTTCTACCAACTCTGGTCCATCCTGAGCAGTGAGACTGCCCTCAGCATGAGACCAAGAAACCAGAGATATCAGCCGTATTTTCAAGAGAACATACCACCACTTCTTGTGGCTTTCCCTGGGTGCTTCTGAAGATAGACAGTCACAGATTAGGAAGCCATTTCTTGGGCATATCTAAATAGCCTTAATGAGAAAACTCAAAACCTTTCTTCTGAAAAAGCTAAAAGCAAGCAATAAAGCCAGGTTTAATCCCCGTTTTATCACAGATTGTATAGAAAAGAGGCCACTGAAGTCTGCAACATGGCACTTACTGGAGGACAGCGGCAAATGAAGCCATCAGGCACGTTGCTGGCCACAGCACAAGTTCCTCCATTCAAGCAAGGCATCTGGGGACACACATCCACGAAGGTTTCACAGTGACGACCTCAGAAGATAAGAAGAGACTTTAAAAGGCAGAAGTAGTAATCGTAAGCCACTTAACAACATCCTGCTGGGGTGGGAACCAGCCACAAATGGAGCAAAGGGGATGAGAGTTCAGCTCTAAGCCTATGGGGATATGAGCAAAGAAAACTCCCACTGGATTTCAACAAAACTGCCAGCCTCTGCTCTGCCTGCACAGTAAGGACACGTGGCAAACATCTCACATCTCCAAACCTTCTCCCTTGGCAGGATAGATGAAAGAATTGACTCAAATCCCACCGAAAAAGAAAACACGGTATATCCACCTTCAGCTTATTGAAGGCACTTCAGCTTTCATAAGTTGAAGGAGACAGTTAACAAACTGCTGTAGATAGACTGTTCGTACTTTTTTTGTCCCACAATGCCTCAACTGGTAACGTGTTCAAAAGGGAATGTTCCTCTTTTGATATTAATGCATCCAGACAGTTTCCATATTGTAAAAATTCCCCCTTCACCCGTCTAGTCTTTATAAAATTTCAAGATTCTCAAAGGTAGCATATCTTAAAAATTGGAAGGAAAAAGGCTAGAGATGAGTTCAGGATGTAGCAGAGTTTAGCCTGCCAAATTATTAGCAGACTCCCAAAGCACCTAACTACATCCTCAATATAAAATATATACCTACAAACCCCAGAAAATACAAGACAGACTTCTCATATGACTATCTGATGATCTTGTCACTTCTAGATACAAGAACCCAAGTTGGTCCCTAAAAGTCACCACACTGCTCTTCTCCAAAAGTGACTAATAAGTGCCTGTGACAAAGCCTCTAATCCAAGGCAGGACTTGGGCACCTTTCTATCCTGAGATGAAGAGAAAGAAGCTCCAGAAAAGACTAGGAGCCTGGACAGGCCTTAGCTGGGCAGGGCATGTTTGAGATTACGGCAGCTTTCTAGTTATACCCGCATGAACCATCTCTGGTTAGACGTGCATTTTGGACCTGCTCCCTTTAAGTGTCCTAGCAGATCTACAGGTTCCCTGGGTCTCAGGAACGGAGAGATCCCAGTGGCAGGAACTGTCAAGTAACTCAATTCATTACATCCAAAGGAGGCAGAGTGATGAGACCAGAGTTGGACAGAAGGTCCCTGAAAACAAAATGTTATTTTGCTCACATAAAAAGAGTTCTGAGGGTGGGTGGTGGTGATAGTAAAAAAATAATGTCAGTATACTAAATGCCACTGAACTATATGCTTAAAAAGGATTCAGATGGTAAATTTTAGGTTTTGTGCATTTTCCCACAATCAAAAAATGTCATTTTGCTCTACTTACTCCCAACATAGTTTTTTAATAGTCCTGCTATACCACAATTAATCAATGCCTAACAAAAAGTCTCCCAGAAGAAATAATGGTAGGGATTGAGTCCAATATCCATGAAGTAGAGAAATAAGAAAAAAACTGGGCCCTTAATTAAACTGCCCTTGTTCTTCATATGTAAGAAAAGCTTCACTAAAACCCTCTTCCCAGGCAGAGTGGCAAGAGGCTGGGGTGACCCTCACCAGTGAAGGTGCTGCGGCAGACACAGAGGTAGTCGTTGGTGAGCTGCACGCAGTCCAGGCTGCCCTCGGAGCTGCAGGGGCTAGACAGGCACTCATTGATATCCCCCTCACACCGCTCCCCAGCAAAGCCAGGCAGGCAGTGACAAGTGTAGCCCCCAATCCTGTCCACACACTGACCACCATTAAGGCAATGGGGGCCCCCGGCACAGTCATCAACATTCTCTTCACAAAGGAGGCCTAGGGAAGAGAGGAAGAGATACAAAATTATGAAAATCCTTTCAGCAGTGCCGTCCAGCAAGGGACAACACCCTTGCTCACACCTGCGCAGCTAATCAGACTACATGTTCCTCAATGTATAGTGTGGTCATTTAGGTCACGATGAAAAAAAACACTGTTCCACGTATCTAAATAAGCACACGTGGTATAATAATCCAAGGTATTCTAAGAAAAGGATAAACTCAAAGAGACCTACACCTACAAAAACCACAAACTGTCAAAAGACAAAGATAATAAAGGAATCTTAAAAGCATCAGGAGAGAAGCAACTTATCACATACAAGAGGGGAGCGTCAGTGAGATCAGCAGCTGGTTTCTCATTAATGAGCATGGACATAAGAAAGCAGACAGGTGGCAAATTTAAAATGATGAAAGAAAAAGATTGTCAATAATAACAAAACTATTACTTCCCATCCTTAACAAATGGTTAGAGGAAATAGAAATTTCATTCATTTTCCCACCTATGGAGGCAAGAGTTTTAGAAAAATACAAAAGTGGGTGAACATGAATTATTTATTAAGAGTCTGTTACTTGCTTTCTCTTGTCTTGAGAATTTGCCTAATTTTATTATAACATTATATTAGATTCACATTTTGTGTTTCATGGAACAAAAGAAGTCATAAAACTGGATAAAACTGAGAACATAAACTGAAGCTTTGGAGCTAACAAGAGATGAGAGAATAAAATGTCTTGAATTACCAGGACGCAGAACCATATGCTTGGAATGAAGTAAATCTTACTGTCTTTAATTTTTAAAATCCCTTCAACACTACGAATACATTTATAGCTTAGAGAATGCTCCGTGTGGAGCATGGGTGAGATTGAATTCATACCCCGAGTGCCTGGTGGGCAGGAGCACTTGAAATGGTTCACGAGGTCGATACAGGTGCCTCCATTCTGGCAAGGCTGATTCTGGCACTCATCTACTTCGTACTCGCAGTTGACACCCTGATATCCTGGGACACACTGCCAGGAGGAACCAAAAAGGGTAAGAAATATTGCACCACTATTGGCAACAGACCATGAGAGCAAGTGAGATCTGGAACATTACTGTGACCCTTCCCTCCTCCCCACTTCTACGTTTCTCTGGAATCATCACTCCACCAATCATCCTGCGCAGGGACAGCCTGCAGGCTGCTGGCACCCACCCATTCCTCCTCCAGCTTAAAAGGCCACCTGAAAGTAAGGCAAGGACTGAAGATTCTCAAAGATATTTCAGATCCCTGTGCAAACTTTCCTTCCTCCTGTGTATAGGTTTCCCCATCTTTAAAATATATATTCCTGTGGATGGGATGAGGTCCTCAGCCCTCAGCCAAGCAGTACATGTGGATGGTAGTGAAGACAGCATTTATCCATCTCCAGGTTTGGGAAATTGCACATATGAATGAGAAACTGACTGAGATGGGGGTGTGTGGGGAGACAGAAACTGGGGTGCTGGCTGGCTGTGATTGGTATAGTGGCTTAGAGAAGAAAAAAATCTGTCAAGAAAAAAAATATGTCAGGTGGATTTATTTGGGCAACTCTTTGTTTGATTTGTTTGCACAAGGGGCTATCCTTCACAACTAAGAGGGACCTTCCACGGGGCAGCAGTGAGAGGTGAGCAAAAAACTCTAGGACGGGAGCATCAGCCTAGGGCAGGAGTCCTCAAACTTTTTAAACAGGGGGCCAATTCACTGTCCCTCAGACTGGACTATGGTTTAAAAAAAAAAAACAAAAAAACTATGACCAAATTCCTATGCACCCTGCACATATCTTATTTTGAAGTAAAAAAAACAAAAAACGGGAACAAATACAATCACACCACTTCATGTGGCCCCGCTGGGCCGCAGTTTGAGGCCCCCTGGCCTAGAGGCTTTACAGGTCTGGAGTTTACCCATTGGGACTTATCCTATGGCTAAAAGGTGCTGGCTATAGTCTTGCAAGATATGCAAGGCAGGCAGGCTCTAAATGCTAAAAACCTGCTTACCTGGGGTGTTTTTAAAACAATCAGATACATAAAACGAAGGGTTTGGCCATTGTAGGCTTTTGATCTAATGGGTCCCACCGAGGGGGTCAGCACACAGAGGCAGAAATTCTCGCAAAGCCTTCCTCAGTGCTGCTTGATGGGCGGAGCTGGCATCAAGTCCATGTCTCTGGTGTTTTTAATATCTTGCTCTAACAATTATCGGCAGACATTAAGAAGACAGTGATATATCCTTTAAAGACATGTACTTCCTCAAATATACACATGTAACCAACCCTTAGCATGGTGTTATGGGGAACACTGTGAGCAACATTTTTTTTTTTTTTTTTTTTTGAGATAGAATTAGTGTTGACTAATCAATGACTGTACACAAAGGTGATATGGGCCTAAGGTACAAACCTCAAAGCAGCTTCTCCCACCTCAGTTGCTATTTAGGGAAGTGTTAGGGGCCGCTGTGCTATGTACACCTCCCAAATGCACCCTGAAGGAGACTTTTGGCTCTGAATCCTGGAAGCAGGCCTGAGGAGGAAATGGCTCTAGACCTCTATAAAAATATCTTACCAGGGCATGTTAATTTACTGCACAGGGAAGCTGATAGAAACTGATCAGTAAACACTATGCTGGTGACTGGTAAAAATCTATCAACTGCAAACACTGAGACACAGCTGCTCAGTCCAACATCCTAGTGCTCAGCACAGCTGCATAGTCCCCTGGGAGGCCTCTGCCCTCTGCCCACCCAGAGTCCTCACCTCACATCTGTAGCCACCAATGAAGTCATTGCAGGTGGCCCTGTGCTGGCAAGGGTTGGACACACACTCATCCAGCTGCTCCTCGCAGTAGCTCCCAGTGTAGCCCAGGGGGCACTGGCAGTGGTGTGTGCTGCCAGCACTGATACAGATGCCCGAGTGCTGGCACAGGCGGTCAACAGGTACACCTAAAAACCCAGTGAGGAGGAGGTACCAGAGAACATACAACACATGGGGTTAAACCAGCGAATGAGGAAGCAAATCCAAACTGGCTGACACATCAAACTTTACTCATATCTAGTTCTTCACAACCCTCAGCACCAGATTTGTATTTAAAATAAAAAAGCCCTGAAAGTGGAGTATGTCAGTTTCATTTCAAATAGATTTCTTTTTGGAATCACTGAGCATGTTCCTTTACCTTCACCTTCTGTCTCAGGCCCTTTCTCCAGGGCCCTGCCTGTTCACTATTCTGCCCTTCCCTCTCTTCCCACAATAACACCTTCCCTCCCTGAACAGGGCCGCGCTCACCTCTGCGGGAGGCTGCCACCTCACAGGAGACACTGGGCACGTCACAGTAAGCACCGGCCCATCCGGATGGACACAGACAACGAGACTCTGCTTTTTCCTGAATGCAAGTGCCTTTATTTTTACATGGAGACCGACTGCAGAGGTTCACCAGGGTCTGAAACAGAAATAGAGGTGCGCATATGTCAAAACCCAAACACTGGAAATGAAGAAGATAGTTCCATTGTACTATAAGAAATCAAAGGAAAGAATGTCAATTACAAAAATAAAGAGCCCTTACCCAAGCCTTAAACTACATCAAGTGTCCCAACATACACCTCATCGTTTTTATATACAATAGATTCATATGCAACACCTTTAGCAGATTCTTGGGAACTACAACTGTTAGTGAAGTCACAGTTTCCAAGATGTGTAATGGAACCAATTTTACTATAGGCTAATTGATACAGACAAGAATTTAAGTTCCTCTAGCATATTCTGATCACAAAATCATCACCAAACTTCAAAATAAAGACGCAGACACTTCTAATACTAAATATTGAAGTAAATGTAAGAAATACATACATTTAAGAAAGATTCATAAAAACAACTAAAGAGAATTACCTACCTAATTTTTGATGAATCAGTGAGTGACAGCAGCCATAGTAGTGGTGGGTTAATTCAAGAAATAAATGTTTGCAAAGAGAAAATTCTAAGGAGCACCACCTCCTACCCTCACAGTTAAAGAACAGTAACAAATACGGTCAGCTCACTGAGCACTTCCAGACTACATCATTTATTGGCGTGCGTTTCCATGATTATTGTAGACTTTACAAATTTGTATTTTATAATAATTTGCATATCCATTCATTCAATTTTCAATCTCATTATTCCAATTCAGGGGTGTGAATGGTCAGAGTAGCTGCAGCCAGGGTGGAGCCCATCTCATCACAGGTCACACCACACCACTCAGACCAGTTCACCTAGTGGGCACATCTCCAGGATATGGAGGAAACCCACACAAACATGTGGAGAGCATGCAAACTCCACAAAGACGATAGCACCTGTCAAGAATCAGTTTCTTTTCTCACTGACATCATAACAAAATAATGTTGAACAAAATGATGTTTTTTAAGGTCTAATTCTCCTTAGCTCTGCTATTTAGAAAGTTCTTGCCAGAAACTTTTAAGAATTTAAGGAAACCCAACATATTTCATTATTCCTAATGCTCTAGACATAACTATGTCTACATACGTGGCCACCCTGTAAGGCTAGAAAGAGAGTTGATACTGTCATGTAGACTCATTCTTCCTGGGCTGAGTATATGTGAAAAATTCATATGGGTCTTTGACCAAATCTACCTGCAGTGAATACAAGCTAAGGGAGGAAAAGCCTGTTAATAAACTGCAAGCTGTTAAATAGCTTATTTCAAAAGGGATACAGATAATCAGGCTTAGGAAAATGTGAGGCAACGAGTGCCAGAGGACTAGAACCTCTCATGTTTATTCACCTGGAGTGGCTTCACCCCCTGGAGACAGAAAGGCCACCCTCACCTACAATTCGCTGGAGGAAGGGAAGAGTGCTCCCCAGCTGGTCCAGTCTTCACTGGAGGGGTGAGGAGCGCAATGAAGAACGCCCTCTTGACCCACAGAATCAGGTGGATGTGTGTTTCCAACACAGCCAAACCCTTATGCAAGTGTGCCCTCTAAGTCAAGTTATTCCTATGCTCTTTAGAGTTCTGTTATTCTATTATTGTTAAAGAGGCAACATAGCATAAAATTAAATGCAATGTTGTTTGGTATGCAACCTTGGAAAAGTTACTTTGCTCCTCCTAGGGTTCAGTTACTTCTTCATGAAATGAACGGTTAGACTAGAGCCTTAGGAGGGCTCCTTTCATCCAGCATTATGAAAATGTATATTACGTGTTTGAATTTAAAAGACACATAAATAGTTTGCCTTTAGGATGTTGTAACATTACAATGCATAGTAATTATTATTATCATACCCTTAGTTATTTCATCTGACCTTTAAAAGTTTTGATTGTTTTCTTTTTTAGTGTTTTCGATGTAAAAGATAACTATGTGCTTACTTCCCACATGTTATTTTTCTGCAGTTCTTGGTCAACCTCTACTAACAATCTTATGTGTGTTAATCCATACATTTCCAGAGTCATCATTTTGGAATCTACCAACTATTAAGAAGTTACCAAGCTTTATTTCAAGGGCACTCCTGAGGGCCATAATTTTATCTTTTTAAAGGGGCATATTCTGCCTAGAAAGTGAATGGGTATATAATTCAGCTGGTCCCAGAAAGGTGAATGAATGGGAAGGAAGTTAATTACCTGACAGTTTTTCCCAGTGTAGCCCAAGGGACAGGTGCAGTGGTAGGTACCCAGGCCATCAACGCACGTTCCCTCATTCAGGCATGGATGAGAGTTACATTCATTGATCTCATGGAGGCAGAAGGGACCAGTGAAACCCACAGGGCATAAGCAAGAGAAGGAATTAATTCCATCAACACAAGTGCCACCATTGAAACAGGAGCTGAAGAACAAAACAGGGAGAGCCACATCAGCGATGCATCTGGTTCCTCTGACCTGCTATTTGGAAAGCATGATTTCTGGAATCTAAGATATTACAGAGGCAAATACGCTTGAGTATCTCAAAATCCTGTATTCAGTAAATTTTACTTTTTGCTGAGCTAGACTGGGCACCCGAAGCCCCAAGTGCCAACTTTTCTACAACCAAAAGGCTTGAGAGTATTTAAAAGGCTGTATCTACCGGATTCCTAGGGAAAGTGAAGTTTTCCAGGTTTTACTCACTCCTTCTGTGGTTTCCATGTATAATATTCCACTTTATCCCTAAGTCAACTTAATTTATATGAAAAATGATAAATAGATACCTTTTTGCTCTAGATTTCTTTATGAAAGAGAACTAGAACAAACATTCATAATATAATATAAAAAAATGAAACAAGGATGGGCACAGTGGCTGACCACCTGTAATTCTAGCACTCTAGGAGACTGAAGGCTAGACTGCCTGAGCTCATAGGCTCGAGACCAGCCTGAGCCAGAGTGAGACCTCGTCTCTCAAAATTAGCTGGATGTTGTGGCAAGCACCTGTAGTCTCAGCTACTTGAGAGGCTGAGGCAAGAGAATCACTTGAGTCCAAGAGTTTGAGGTTGCTGTGAACTATGATGCTATGGCACTTACCTAGAGCCACAAAGTGAGACTCTGTATCAAAAAATAAAAAATTTAAAAAAACCCGAAACATTATCTCCCCAAAGTTACTTAAAAGAAGAGTAACACAATGGGAATTTTTAGATCAATTATTAACTGAAATGAACAAGAAGCCAAGGGGAAAACAATAAAATCACAGACCTTTCTGTTTCTAAGCAAGAAATAAATGATGAACCACTCCACTAAGCTTGCCAACCTCTGACTTTTGACTTCTCATGAACTCTGTGTCTATCAGGAACTGGGCAACAGGAGAGGACCGTGGGAGGACCGTGTCTCATCCCCGCCCTACACTCCTTGCATTCTGGTCTGAAGTTTCCTCCCCTTTCTCCTAAGGTGCTGCTGCCCGTGCACTGGCTACTTACCTCTCTGTGCATTCGTCAATGTTGTTCTCACAGTGGACTCCATCAAATCCTGCCTGGCACTTGCAAGTGTAACTGTTGACATAGTCAGAGCAGGTCCCTCCATTCTTACAGGGTTCGCTCAGACACTCATTCATGTCTGTCTGGCACTTATCTCCAGTGAAGCCCGGGAGGCAGAGGCAGGAAAAAGTATTCACTCCATCCACACAGGAACCTCCATTCTGGCAAGGATCTAAGCCATTATGCAAGAATTAGAGCTGTGATCAGCAGCATCAGTTTAATCTTAGATTCATAAAGGTAAAATAACCTGAACGAAGTCACGCATGGAACTATGTGAAATTCACAACCTCTACATCCAATAAAAAATTAGCAGAGAGGCCAAGAAAATACAATTTAATGAGTAGGAATGCATCCAGGAATTTTTCATATGGTAGAAGAAAGAAAACAACTATTGTAAACTACAAAACAACCATATACCATATGTTCAAAAAGGAAATAAAAGCATGAACCTGACAAAGAAATAGTTGTAAGACAGACTCATATCAAACTACCAGATATAAAACTACAATATCTGAGAAAAAATACGCTAAATGTGATGGACAGTAAACAAGACAATACAGAGGAAGCAATTAGTGAACTTGAAAATACTATAGTAAGATTATCTTTAAATAATCAAATAATCTAAAATGAAAGACCGAAGACAAAAAACACCAAAAAATGAACCCTAAACACAAGAAACATGAAGACCACGACCCACAGACAGCATGAGAAGGGGCTAAAAATCAGTGGAAGGAGAATATCTTAAAAGGAGCCACAAGTGAGAAAATTACATATAGAAGAACAAATAAAAGAATTATAGCAGAGTTCTCTTCTGAAATAAAGCAAGCCAGAAGACAACAGTACGAAAGGGGAAAGCTGATTTAGAACTCTATTCCCTAAGAAAATATCTTTGAAAACTAAGGCAAAATAAACGTCTTTCAGCCAAACAAAAGCAGAAACAATTCATCACCAGGAGACAAGAACTAAATGACACATTAAAGGAATTTCTTCACAATGAAGGAAAATGATACTGATGGAAATGAAGATCAAGAATTATAAATATGTAGGTAATATAAAGACTTCTTTCACCTCTTCTATTCTACATTTTCTGAATGTGTTAGTGAATACAGTCATACAAAATAATAAAATAAAATAAAATAAAATAACCGGCATAAAGGTTGTCTTTATTTATAGATAACATGATTATCTCTGTAGAAAATTCTTGGCATCTGAACTGACCTAAATGCTAATCTAGGAACCTAGAACTCATACAGGAATTTTCTACACTTACCAAAAAAATTATACTTAACTTTTAACTCATAAAACATGTAAAAATTAACTCAAAACAGATCACAGATAAGAGCTGAAAAGTATAAAACCTTTAGAAAAATTTTAGGAGATAAACCTTTAGTTTGGATTAGGCAAGGTTTAAGTACGGACTACAAAAAGAAAGTATCAGCGCAGTGAATGTCTCAGTATTAAAATCCTCCTCTTCAAAAGAAGAGCAAAAGAGAGATTATAAACTGAGAGAAAATCACTGTAAAGCAAACATCTGGCAAAGAGTTGGTATTTAGAACATAAAGACCTCTTTCAACTCAATAATGAGAAAACAATTTTTTCAAATTGGCAAAAGATTTGAACATTTTACCAAAAAAGATGTAGACAGGCAAAGAGCATCTAAGATGTTTAACACTATTAGTAAAGAGGATAATACAAATGGAAATCACAATGGAATACCAGTATCTATCCATGAAAGAGCATTAAGTTCAAATGAATCTATTATTAAGTGTTCCTACGTACGTGGGATAGCTAGAGCTTTAATACAATTCTGTTTAAGAATAAAAATGGGACAATCATGCTGGAAAACATCTTTGCAACTTTTAAAAAAGTTCTGCTCCTACATATTTACTCAAGACAAATAAAATCTTATCCCCACAGAAACTCATTCACGGCAGCTTTGTAATAACCCCAAACTGGGGGGAAAAAATCACAAATAGCTATCGACTATTAAACTATAGTATATCCACATACAAGAACACTACACAAATATAAAATATTATAGAATCTATTGCCACAAATCCTAATGACACTACTTTCAAAAGAAACAGTTAAAACATGAGGGTTAAATATTCTCCAGGAATGACTACTACAGCCCGTGTCAGCATGAGAGGAGGCAGCCTGCACCAGCTCCCCGCTGCTCCCTGGGGGTCAGGGGCTGCAAGTGTACTCACTGGCGAGGCAGTCATCGATGTCCTCTTCACAGTCCACACCACTGAAGCCTGGAGGGCATTCACACATGTAGCTGCCCTGGGTGTTATGGCACAGACCGTGGTTCATGCAGGGCTTGGAGATGCACTCGTCAATGTCAATTGTGCATCGCTGACCTAGAAATACAGGGCAATGAACAACCCAGCCAGAAGCTGATTCCCACAGTCCTCTAGGCAGAGCCTGAGCTTAGCTAGGGTGGATGGGGCTACTCCAAGGAAATCCTGGTTGGTCTCCTCCTTTGCAAAGTCCCATCAAGGCTTCTGTGCCCCTGTGAAGTGTTGACAAGGTGCTAAACTCACCATAGAAAGAACATCATGGTTTGATTCCTAGGTTGGAGTCTTCTAACCGCTAGGGGGCCCCAAAGACATGGACAATGGGAGGAAAGGCCATTCCAATCAGCAGCTCCAGTGCAAAGCCCAGGAGACCAGGGCCTCTCAAGTTGTCTGATACCCTCATCACTGTGTTTAAAGTTCAGAATGTATATCCTTGGTGTCCACCCCCACATTGTTACCTTGCCAGCCAGGAGCACATAAACAGCTGTAACTCTCAAAATTTGGTGCCTCTTTGCAAACAGCAGCATTCTCACAAGGGTTTGGGGAACAAGGAGCCAACACAGTCTGACAATTCTTGCCTAGAAAGCAAATGACAGCATGTATGATACAGAACCAGCCAAGAAAATGAAAAAATTCCCCAACTGTATACCAAGGATGTTCTCGGAATTCACATAGGAAGTAGTAAGAGGCTTTGGTGTCTAAAAGACTGATAGTCCTGGTTCTCTTGGCTCTGACATAGGTGTATGACCTTGGGCAAATTATTGATCTTACCTGGGGGCTTCATAAATGCAATGAGAATTAGAATAGTGTGTAACTTATAGAGAATTCGTGTGTGTCAAAAGAAAATAATATGCACTAAGTCTTTAATCCCACAGAGCCTAGAGCACAGAATGCGTGCTCCACCACTTCTGGGCTGCTGTCCTCTTCACTTTTACATTGTGAATGTTTACATGGATTTGGACACCTCATCAGTCAGGTGTTCTGCATCTCCCTAGCTCAGATTCAGCTCTCATGAGCTCAGCCACACAGATCCATCTGTGCCTGGCAGGGAAGAGGCAAGCACGGCCTCCTGCACCTCACAACCTCTGCTCTCCTCAAAGCAGGCACGTCAGAGGGAGGCAGGGCAGCAGTTGTCACTGAGGTGACCCATCTTCTCGCACTTCTATCAATATGGGCTGAGCAGCCCACCCATACATCCTACCTAGTATGCTAAATAAAAATGTGCAGCAAAAACAAATAAAAAATTAAATAAGAATGCTTTTATTAAGAGACAGATGAGATCATCTTTATTTAAAGTTACAACTAACTCAACTTTAGGATTTCATTCTAAAATTCTGCATTCGGAATGAAGTAATAGTTACCACAAGTCTTCCTTAATATAGCCTCAACCAGTTTTAAATATACCTGATCAGACAGTGGTTTACATGGGTAAGCAAAGCTGCTTATCCCCCATTCTGGACAAACTCCACAAAGCTTAGAACTCCTAGCCACATGGAAAACTAAAAAGTGAACCTGTAAAGGCTGTGGGTGAGACATAACTTCTCCAAGGCCACACACAGTAAATTCTTTAATTAGTACCCTTCTCCGAAAAAAAATAATCAACTGCCAGCATACAGTTAAATAATCTTAGTGTGTCTCAATAGCACGATGACCAAATAAAAATTGCCTAAGACACGTAGTAAGTAAGCCCATCTCCCCACATTCGTCACTTCTCACCCCTCGTGGCTGTACATGAAATAATCTTTTCACTATCAACAAAGGTGAGCAGCACTGTCACTATCAAATGACGTTACTGATACTGCTTTTGTCTGGGGATAGTTAACAGACCTCCTAAAACTCTGATTTGATAAACCAGACAGGTTAAACGCAGTTTCCCTACTGTAGTATTTCACACAAAAGAGGCACAAAGGTAAGATGGCAGAATCAAGACTTTCAAGGTAACACAGTCATGCCTGTGGCACTCTGCTGGTCTGTATAGCTCAGCGCCATCATCAACAGCTGCTGCGACTAGCCCAAGACACCAGGGGAGGAAACATTGGCCATGCATCTGCCTACATGCCGCAGTCTGATGAACAGGCAAAGCCACTGCCTCTATTTGTGCACCGTTCCCTCTGAACATGTAAAATGGAATAAAGCAGATCCACAGTCACAGAAATACTGACAGTCACAAGACGGCAGCAATAAGGCCACAGAAAACAGAGGCTGAACATCCTACGCACACTGAAAACTTAACACCCGAAAGAAAGGGCACCTGAAGCGAAGTCCCGTGCGTCTCCTCAGTGTGTAACAGCTGTCCCGGGGCAATGCCTTTGAGAGAGGCACAGCGGAACTAAATGCGAGGGGCAGAAAGGAAGTTAAGAGGAATCTGGATTCAAAGAGACTTGTGGGTAAATCCTAGAGGGACTGCTTACCTACGCGACCATGAGCAAGTGAGCCCCCTTTGTCTCAGCCTCCTCAAGTACAAAACGGCAACAGCAAATTCTGCCTTGTAGATGTACTAAAGAATAGATTAACCCAAAGTACAAATAGCATCTAGTGTATCAGAAATTACTGATAAATGATTGAAACTAAAATTAATACGGTAAATCCAAAAAACACAGGTTCATTCAAATAACAGAGTAAACTACTAGGTGTGTACCAAGTTCCAGCCATATATAATTTTTTAAAAAAAATTCCAAACACTAAAGCATAAAGGCAGCAAATAATTGCCCCACACGTGCACTGAGGAGAAAACAATGTTTTGTTCAAAGCTCAACAGCCAGTCCGTGAGTTCAAAAAGGAAAATCAAAAAGCGCGTCCTCAGAGCAGCATCGCTACACCACAGACCAGAACGCGGAGACCCAAAGCAGGGCCACGTGTCCCCTCTGCTCTCTGCTGGCACCTGCAGGACCCACCTGTGTATGGCAGCACACACTGGCAAGTATAGCCGCTTATGTCATCAAGGCAAGTTCCTTGGTTCAGGCAGGGATTTGAAGCACACTCATCAATATTCACCTGGCAGTTATAGCCTGTAGACGACAGAAAGGAAAAAAAGCAGGAACAGTGAAACTTTCTGTCAGCTTCCTTACTGAATACCCGGGAAACTGCGCTCATCTCCTCAGGCCACTGGAACACCTGCTCACTCAGTTCAGCCACAGGTCCGTGATATACAGTCAGTAAATGCCAGGACTTGGTGAGTTGAAAGATGAATGGCACGACAGCCTATTCTAACAGTCAGAAAGCCTGATGCTCCTCCAAATGCAAATAATTGCACCATAATGAACACAGAAATTTATTAAAGGTGAAAGTCTGTTCTTTGATGTAAATATAAGCACTTTGGATATAAAGATTCTGGTCTGGAAAAGGGATAACCTTTTAAACACATTAACCAAAGCCTCTTATTTCCATGCACTCTTTCATAAGTAGAGTCTACCAAGCTGTCTTCTACTGATTCAAGGCATGAACCCTCTCCCATTAAGAAAAGGAGAGAAAGAATGAAGGATTAATGGGAACCTTTGCACAGGGCCATAAAATTGAGACACTCCGGCACCGCACAAAAGAAAGCGATGGTCTTGGAGCACAGAGTTCTGGGTTTAAGATACGCACCGTTGCTCGCTGGGAACGCGACTTTCCATTTTACTTCTGAGTGTTACTTTGCCCACTGATAGATAAACAACTCTCAGTGAGATGAAGAAATAAAAGTCTTTTAAATCTACAATTTCTTTGCAAATGTAATGCAATGTATCAGAAAATTAGACTTGAATATGGTCTCAGAAAATTTTTGAGTAATCAAACAATTTGCCTCTAAAATCTATTGGTGTATCACAACAGCCTGGCACAATATCTGAATGGGGAAATCAATGAATAAGCAGATAGATAAGTGCAAACACGAGTGACTTATACACATGTCTTCTTAGTGAGTTTCTCAGAGAAAACTGAATGTAGCAACGTAACAGTGACAAAAAAAGTCTTTACACAATTACCATGACCGTAAGTCCACAGGTAACTAAGCACATAAGAATACCTCAGAGTTTGTTGAAAGAGTTCTGAACATATGGATTCTACCAGGATATTATTGCTGTCATGATACAGTAAGCAAAATATTTTCATTTTATTTCCATGTTATCTGTTTATCATAGAGTTAAACCTGGACCAGGAAGCATACAGTTACACATGTATCCAAAACTGTTTGAGTGGAGTCTTAAACTGCTCATCTTCAAGGCTCACCTCACTGCTAGCGTGAAGGTAGAAATTATATTTATTCATGTTTTTATTCCCCAAGCACCTTATAAGTAATATTTGCTCCTTGTGTTTACTACATAAATGAATGGAAACAAAGAAAGGAAAACTAAGAATGAGTCCAGCAGTATGCAAAACCACACAAGGAGGAGACACAGAAAGATGTACTTTTGTTTTTACCTTTAAAGCCTTTCTTGCAAGTACACCTGTATCCATTCACCAGATTGTCACAAATTCCTCCATTCTGGCATGGATTAGAATGACACTCATCTTTGTCCATGTCACAGTTGATGCCAACCCAGCCTGCATCACAGAGGCACTTATATCTGAAAGAAGAGAGAACTTTTTACTGTGGGAGGTATGACATTACAAATGATTCACAGAGTGAATACAAGACCTGATGAAGAAACAGGGGAGAGAAGAACTGACAGGTAAACTAGTATCATTTCCACTTCCCTCTGGTCTATACTTGTATCAGTTTGCATTGATATACTTGCATTGATATACTTGTATCTATACTTGTACCAATGTGTGTAACATGGACCCATCTCGGCCATCCAGGAAAGACACCTACATGGTGCTCCCCTGGCTGACCAAGGTCATGAAATTACTCAATTGGAATGAAATTTCATATGTAAACAATAGTTTGTACAATATATTGGGAAAATATGAAGGAAACGTTTACAAGAATAAATCTGCACCATGTATTTTATTAAACATGAAACTAGAGTAAAACAAATCTTAGGATCACTTATTTCTTGTGCAAAATAGACACTCAGGAAACAGGTGACCAGCAAAGACCCTGAGCCACTCCGAGGAAATCCTTGGTTACCTCACATCTAAGGAGCACATTATTCTGAGCTGAACCTAACCTCAGAAGGCATCCAGCTGGAAAAAGTACAAGAATGAAGAAATTTGATATATTTACATATACATAAGCTCTATTCTGATCATTAGCATTTAAATTGTAATATGTGATCTTTGGTGATCTCTAAGAAAAAGACAGATGGATGAGGGTGCTTTGAAACTTGCTAATACTAATACTCTGAAACAGTAATAGTTATACTTTACTTCACACTTACCTCTTAATACATTTTTTATTATTTTAACTGGTGGAAATTTGGCAAATGGAAAGGCCTGAAGCCCTGTCCTATAGCGACCACAGCAAGAGTACAAGACTATCTCATGGGATTTAAAGTCACATTCCTGAGTCTAGAAAATGCCAACACTTCACACAATCCTAAGGGCTTTGAAAGTGGGAATGGTTACAGTTGGCTGAAGCAGCCCTACTTCAGAGCATGAACTGGTACCGTGACAGGACACAGCTGAGCTGTGTTCAAGCAGGAGAAAAAATCAAATACTAGAACATTCCTCAGAAATCAATCCTGAGGTAAGTACTAAAAAAAACAATTGTCAAAGCCTCATGAAGTAAGCCTGGGCTCTTCTCAATAAGGTCCTAGCTGATGACCTGCGTACAGGAGACATTCTTCCTTATTTTCCACCTGGCTTCTCAGTCATGGGAGGTTGGGGCCAGCTTCTACAGACAAAGTGGTGACCTGGAAGGCTTTGACGCAGACTGCCAAAATCTTCAACCAAGTCTCAGCTCATGTCCCCAATTGACTTCTTCAAGCTATTGGCTATCCTAAAAACCACTGTCTTGACATGGGTCAGTAGAAACTTCGCACACGCAGCTGCTCACCCACTGAGGCCTCCAGTACAGTTTCCATGGATGCAGGGATTGCTGAGGCACTCGTTCACTTGTGAGTAGCAGCTGGGGTGGTGGGGCCCCTCAGGGCACACACAGCGGAAACCGTTCAAATCATTGATACACGTGGCACCCTTGCGACAGGGATTAGAGGCACACTCGTCAATGTCAACGTTACATCTCTGCCCTGTGGAGAAAGGGGACAGTGTTACTCACATTCCAAGTGCTTACAGAACAGACCCAGCACTAGGAGTCTGCATAGGCCTTCAGCTGCCTTGGGACACCAAATGTCGTGATTTAAGGAGACACCCAATAGCACTTTATGCCATGGAAGGAAAGCACACTGACTTCCGTTCATGAAGCAAATTTAACAGAAGGCTGGAATAGCGCTGAAGCATTCTGACACGTATGTCTTTTCCTTTTCCTCTTAGAAATGGGGAAACTTCACAAAGTTTTATAAAGAGAATTTAAAAAGCTACCAAAGATGGCTTCTCCTCTTAATGCTGCCCTAAGAATACTCAAAAGAGCTTTCCTTAACATCTTATTTGCTCATTTATCCAAATCCATTTTTTTAGTTAGCCTCCTTTTTTTTAGACAGTGTCTCGGTCTGTCACCCTGGGTAAAGTCCCCTCGCATCGCAGCTCACAGCAACCTCAAACTCTTGGGCTCAAGAGATCTTCTCACCTCAGACACCTGAGTATCTGAGACTACAGGTGCCAGTCACAATTCCTGGCTACTTTTTCTACTGTTAGTGGAGACAAGGTCTTGCTCTTGCTCAGGCTGGTTTTGAACTCCTGAGCTCAAGTGATCCACTGGCCTTGGCCTGTCAGAGCAGTAGGATTGCAGGCATGAGCCACCACGCCTCGCCATTCAGTTAGCCTCTTACATTTCTGGTCAAACTGAAATTCATCAGTGAATAAATTTAATGATTAAATTGATTATAAAAAAGCTATTTTGTTTTCCTTATTAGAGTTGCATCAATCTATCTTTTAAATCTCAAGATATAGTCTCTAAGCATTATATTTTATTGCCTTTGATAACAGAGAAGACAATCAGGATCTCTCAGTCTAGACATGTGATTATCAAACTTTAGTATATGAAAAATACCAGCCTTCGCTAGTTATTTTAAATAGGAATGTCTAGGCCCCATTGGTATAAACTGTGATAGATAGAATCAAGCAAGATTTTTTCTTTTTTAATGTAGGGGTTGTAAACAATGTATTTTGATAAATTCTTTTCTAGATAATTATTATTTCCCATTATCTAATAGTGTAAATGATGACAGTATATAAACTGAAGTGAATATGTTCTTCCTCTAAGACATATAAAATTATACTTTGACAAGATGTCTGCTCTAATAATATTTGTTGCATCAAGCTAAATAAAGTTACCAGGACAGTTATATGAGTGTCATGATTTGTTATGTTTTGAATAATTGAGATTTAACTGTATATTTCTGGATAATATGCAATTTTAAAATTACTCATAATTTTGTAAATAAATAACACTGAGCAACCACGATGAAGGAATTTATAAATAGGCATGTTTTTTTCATTTAAGAAACAGCAACCTTGCATTTACACTAGGACATTCCAAGTGAAATAGACACCTACTCACATAAAGTATGAGTACTAACATTTTTCACCCTCCATTGCTCTCTACTGGTGGTTCTTGTGGTAAAGACCCATAATCTGGAAGTGGTTTCTCTTTTCCTCTGAACTGTTTTATTAATAACTTCTTTTAAAATAATATTTCCTTGGCCTCAAACACTGATTCTTCAAGATATTTGCCACTGGCACCAAGATATGAACCAGAGCTCTTCCACCGCAGAGCAGGCCTCTGCCCACAAAGCAGTAGAGGGTAAGGAAAAGCTTTTTTCATAGTTGTTCTGTTTTAGAAACTTCTTCTCCTCAGAAGCTGCTTCTCCCAAGATTACTTCACTGCTTTTAATCTCTTTGCAGAAAAACATTTTCAAACCATGTTTACCCAAGTGTGTTAAGTGTCTATCTCCTTGTGCAGTCTGCTGAGTTGGCTGACAGCTGCACCACCAGCCAGGTTCACACCCAAAGAGTTTCCTTCCTTTCTATTGCAAGGCCATGCACCTTGCTGGGCTCTGTAACTACTGAAATAAGAAGATATCCAATGTTTCTTACTCCCTGGTTATTCAATAAATTGGTGTTTAATAAATGAAGAAATGGTATAGTCCACACTCTACAGTATGAAGTTGGATAGCAAAAGTGCTGTATTCAAGTCCTATTCATTTATTCTTTCATTAAGCAACATTTACTGAGTGTCTCCTTTGTGCTAGACATTGCTTTAGGCACTTGGTATAAAGATGAAGAAACGTAATCTCTGCCTTCTGGGAACTGAGAGCCACCCCTGTGCCACTCATTAGCTGTACTCATTATGCAGAGTTCCATCTCTCAGTTGTCATGTTCAAGGGTAGCAGTAGAACTTCTTCTCTGGGCTGTTATAAGAATCCAGGAAGATAATGAATATGAGGGTGCATTAACAAAACTGAAAAGCAATTTACAGGCGCATCACATAATTCCTTAATTTGCTGTATTCAGGGAGGTCTAGGAAAACAGAGAACTTACTCTTAAAACCAGGAAAGAAAAGAAAGACAGGAAAAGAAAAGAAAGCTAGCTCAAACAAAAAAACCTTTCCCTAAAATCTGTCAATGCTGTTTAAATAAGGTACATAAAAAAGTATTAAAATAAAACAAGAACATGACTCCTCACATTTACTGCTGATGAGTATATGTAATATATACCACAGCAGTCTGTGATATTTTCAGCAGCTGGTTTAAAAAATAATCTCAGACATAGCAAACAGTTCCAAGGACAGGGTACCACCCAGTAACCAAAACATTCCAGTTCTTAGTTATGGAGTTTCATGCTACACCTCAAGTTTGTTTTAGAATATTTTTAGCCTATGTCCTCCCTCCTTGACCTTCCTGGTTTTCTGA
>CAUYPK010116572.1:0-10595 GCA_963574355.1 Loris lydekkerianus | reverse complement strand
AAATGTCTTAACACAATAACTAAGAAAATGCCAAGAAGGCTATGTTAACCAGTGTGATGAAAATGTGTCAAACGGTCTATAAAACCAGTGTATGGTGCCCCATGATCACATTAATGTACACAGCTATGATTTAATAATAAATAAATAAAATAAAATAAGAAAAAAAAAACAAGAATGGAGAAGCATGAATCCTATGTACTCAATTTTGACATGAGGACAATTAATGAGAATTAAGGTCACAGTGGGGATTGGGGAAGGCGAGAGCAGAGAGAGAAAGAAGGAAGGAGGGGTGGGGAAAGGAAAAGCAAAGAGAGGGAAGGAGGGAGGGGGCTGGGGCCTTGGTGTGTGCCACACCTTTTGGGGGCAAGACATGATTGTAAGAGGGACTTTACCTAACAAATGCAATCAGTGTAACCTGGCTTATTGTACCCTCAATGAATCCCCAACAACAACAACAACAAAAAAGAAAGTGACTTTTTGCCTTAAAGGCCAAAATCTCTGAACACACAATAAAATCAACACAAATCAAATTCTGTGTTAACAATATTCATGACAATGCTTAGTTTTATATGGTGTATAATATGTTGCTAGGAAAAGTTTTGAAATGTTTCATTTGAAGGACATGTTTGTTCCTGTGTATAGAACCACAGTAATTAAAAATGTTTATATAAGCTTAGAATAATATTGCTGGTAGCCAGCAGGTAACTGCTTTTAAAAGCCACATGGACTGTCTTACGGATAACTTCCAAAGAATACAAATCAGAGTAATACTTAAACTAAGCACCTATTCTAGATTAGGCATTAAAATTCTCTAGACTATTTACTTTGTGCTAAATCGGTCTAGAAATTAAATAGTTATTTAAATTCCATAGAAAAGTACAACTAAAAGACTGTTTCAATTGCTAAAATTTCCAAGTATAACCAACTCTGATTTATCCCATTATAATAGCAATAACCTATTGCAAAGTTCACCGTTAAGTTTGAATATTACTTTCAGAACTGATTTTATTCAGCCTCTATCCTGATGATAGCAAACTGGGTTTCCTTTCTCTTTGTACCTACCTTCTCCCACTCCACTCTACCCTGCATACCTTAATGCTCTGAATGGTATGCTAGGTGGGCCCAAGCAGTGATGTCCAAAGGAACCAGATTAAGGTTCCAAACTCACCAGAATTCAAAGCAGAGGCTCTACCCAACCCAGACATCCATGAAGTCTATGCACACTGCAAGCCAGACACCTTCAAGGCTATCCCACATATGCAACAATTGGATTTATGTATGATTTTCTGAACATATTTTCCTCTTCCCATCATGGTAGCCTCAGAGTTACATATTTGGGGAAAAGGATGGTTTTCAGCTTGGCACTTGTAACTCAGCAGCTAGGGTGCCAGCCACATACACCAGCCCTGGTAGGTTTGAACCCAGACCAGGCCTGCCAAATAACAATGACAACTACAACAAAAGAATAGCTGGGCGTGGTGGCGTGCGCCTGTAGTCCCAGCTACTTGGGAGGCTGAGGCAAGAGAATCACTTAAGCCCAAGGGTTTGAGGTTGCTGTGAGCTGTGATGTCATAGCACTCTACTGAGGGCAACATGTGAAACTCTGTCTCAAAAAAGGAAAGAAAAGGATGGTTTTCACACATTAGGGAGAGTTCTGAGGGCTCTCATAGGCCCTCATAGGAAGAGCACTTCGCTACTTGTGCTACATTATTTTGAGAATCTTCATTATATAAACAAATAACTGTAGTTGCAGAATTACACCCCTGGGATAGGAAGATGACCTGAAGAATGGAAGGACCAGTCATGAAGACCTTGGAACCTTCAATATATGCTAGTCCTGGTCTATATATGTGGGGACATTCAGATGCTTCCACAGTTAGAGAGGTAGTCAGTGCAGAAAAAAGATCATTGTCTTGTATATTTGAGCAAACCACAAACTCATTTGCTAACCCAAAACAAACTCTGTTCCTGTCATTGTGATTCCAAGTAATATTTTAATATACCAGTTATTCTAAGAACTGATGTGGAAAGAATATCTGGCTTTTGAATTGGCTTGCTTTCCAAGTTAATTGTTTCATCGGCTCTCACTTGGTTTCTTCAGGCTGCTAATACATCTTTACTTTGGTCTCAACCTATTTTCCTTTGCCATGTTCTTTCTTTGAAGTTTTTTTTCCCTCATAGACTTTGCCATGTTTTTCTTTGAGAGGCAAAAGCCCTTTTTTAGAATACATGAATAAAAATCATCATGTTACAAATTTAGAAACTTACAGTAGTCTAAGTAAACTCTTATTATACATGAACAAACAACCATATCCCCTTCCAACTTGCCCCGCTAAGAAGGTTTAGATCATTTTGGTTTTTGGTTTTTGGTTTTAGGTTTTTGTTTTGTTTTGTTTTGTTTTGTTTTTCTGAGATGGTCTTACTCTGTGGTCCTGGGTAGAGTGCTGTGGCATCATATTTCACAGAAACCTCAAAATCCTGGGCTCAAGCTATTCTCTTACCTCAACCTCCTGAGTAGCTGGGACTACAGGTATGTGCCATCACCCCTGGCTAATTTCTTTATTTTAGTAGAGACTGGGTCTCACTCTTGCTCAGGTTGGTCTCGAACTTCTCAGCTCAGGTGATCTACCTTCCTAGCCCTCCCACAGTGTAGGAATAAAGGCATGAGCCACCGCACCTGGCCTGGCTTGAGTCATTTTGGACTTGCAGTTTGAACTTCTCCTGCCCAGTCTTGAGCAGCGAAGTTGGGCAAAATATACTGGAGTCAGAGCAAAGGGAAACAACAAAAGCATAACAGATTGTTGCCCTATTGACCTAGCACTTTTGCTTCTGAAGTTGTGATCTGCTCCCAGGGCACTTACAAACAAGAAGAAGAAAAAGTGACAGATAGTCCAGTGACCTCTGCCTGCATTCCAACAGAGAATGGAATTTGGAACAAAGCCTCCAGAAGAAAGGAGAAGTAGTATATCCTTTAGTCAGATTCGTAAGGGTTGGGGGTTGCTCAAAGAAATCCTAGGAACTTACAAAATTTATAAACTTATAAAAGAGAAACTTGTTGGTGGAAAAGAGGAAGAATCAGTAGTTAATATATAGGTATCATTGAAATAAGTGTTATTCCTGTTGATTATAAAGTTTTTGCTCTTCACGAGGCTTATATTACAGCCATTCTCCTGGAGAGGAGATAGACTGAACAGTCTGAGCACCTACAATCTGAAAGAAGATTCTCTATCTTGAATAAGCTATGGTGAACTTTTAGAACCTTTAGAATTCAGACTTAGCACATGACTAACCAACCTGGGTACTACTGCACTGATACTGGTAGAATGTCCATCATTATTAACCAAGCTTGGAATGCCCTGAGCACCCACCTGAATCCCAGAGGATCCAAATACTAGCATGGCCCTCCATGCAAATAGGGTAATATAGCTTCTGTGGTCATGAGGACATGGCATTTCCTTCCCCACAGGTGATATCCGCAATGACCTGTACCTAACCCTGGAGAAGGGGGATTTCGAAAGAGGAGGAAAGAGTGTACAAAAGAATATTGAAGTGACCATGTATGTGCTTTATGCAGACGGAGAAATCCTGAAGGTAAGGCTTCCCAATAAGTTGCTTGGAATAGAGGCTAATCCTATAATAATTCTCTGTGGACTTTGTCCAGAGGCCCATTTCCTTTCAGCAGGACTAAACTCAAACCACCCCACATGTATTTTACTCTTGTCTTTTCCTTTCTTGAAGGAAACCCTACAGTGTGCTTGATAATAACAACCAATGTTACATAACTTTTGCAGAAATTCATCCCGGTGTCTAACTTGAATCCTTCCTGCTCCAATTTAGTCCTATTCCCTATTGTTCTGTCCTATATGTTAGTTACCTCTTCTGCTATTCTGCCTAACACAGGGCCACTTAACTTTTGGTAACTGTTACTAGGTCCCACTCTGCCTTTTTATTACTTGAGCTAATATAGAAAGTTATATTTGCACTTTGATTAAGGTAGGTCTTAGATACTTACTTGCTGGTACCAAGTGATAAGACAAAGAACAGGAAACCTAGGCTAATTAGTACAAAACCACTGTAGTACAAATATCCTCTGTCATTCTTCTCAAAAATAAAGACCTGGAAGGCTGGTTTTCTGTTGTCAGTATGTCTGTTTTTCTCTCAGTCATGTCACAGTAAAGTCCCTAGTGAATAACAGGGTATCATTTGTAGTACACTTGGTAGAAGGCAAGTATTTTACAAACCTTGTTCCTATGTGTTGGCAGTAGTCTTGTGAGGTAGGCAGAACAGGAATGATCATCCCATTCACATTTTATAGAGAAATAAGGTAAAATAAGTCAAAATTTTCTCTGAAAACAAGACAGAAATAGAGGAGAGTATTGAAATAGTGGTAGAAATAGTGATTTATATGTCATTTAAAAAATCCAACTCAAGAACATAGTTTACATGCAGGATACCAAAGGTAGGTGAGCTCTTAGCTGGTCACATTACTCCTGTGTGGACAGGCAACAACTATGTGTGTTGCCCAAAGCTTCCTGTCTTCCGGAGTGAGAACATGGGCCATCCTGTGACTGCTTCTTTGTGGCAGTATTTGGGAGCTGGAGTCAGTTTAAATTTGACCCAACTTGATTATATCCGAGGAAAATCAGCCAAGCAACCTAAAATGCCAATCTAATAATATTGAGCTGAGGAAATTTTTCAAATAGCCTCTCTACATTTTGTAATTTAATTTTTTCCCCTGATCTAGTGAAATGTTACATACAGTTCTCTTTTCCCCCTGGGACTTTTTGTTTCCTTTCTTAGTAAGGATGAAGAACCTACTGTACTAGCTTCACTCCAATTTGTTGAGAAGTGTGTGTGGTTACTTCTATCCCAAGGAAAACAAGGGAAATTGTGGCTGCAGATTTCTACTACATATAGAATTGCCTCCAGAAGTACTTAATTTAAGTCAAATTCATAGATTTGACTAGTACAAAAATGGGACCTTTGGGCAGAGAAAAGTAAAGTATTCTAGTGCCACAGAGGAATCCCGGCACTCCCTCAAGGAAGATGACATCTTATTTTATTTCTCTGTTCTAGGATTGCATCAGCTTGGGTTCAGGAGAGCCAAATAGGAGTTCTTACCACTCCTTTGTCCTCTACCACAGTAATAGTCCTCGCTGGGGAGAAATTATCAAATTGCCCATCCCCATTGACAGGTTCCGGGGCTCCCACCTGCGCTTCGAGTTCAGACATTGTTCCAGTGAGTAAGACTTCTCTCCACATTCCTTTCAGGGATATGAATGTAACCCTATCTCTGGAAAATAATTAAGTAGGTTCTTATTAACTAGGCAAGAAAATGAAGAGTTGGGAATAAATGGTTATTCAGAGATAGAATGTCATCAGAGGCTGTTCTGTGGACCGCAAAAGCAGTGATTCAAAACTACAAGTCTGGTATTGGCGCTTCCTAGTATTTGACCTAGTATCTGAAATTGTCCATTGTCATTCTCTTTTGGGTATTCCCTTTGTATCTATTAAACTCCTTAAGGAGCCTCTGGTTCATCAAGACCAATAATTCAGTTTCTGTTTGGGTCTGGATAGGTGGTACACCTTGGATTATAAATGGAAACTCATTCTAGTACATTTCTCTTCATTGCTGCAGTCATGTTGCTACCTAGTTAATGAAAGAAATAAGGGACAAAAGAACATAGATGATAAACACAAGGAAATTTTCTGTTAGAAAGCAATGTGGGAGACCAAAATAACTAATACATGGCTCTAATTTTACAGCAAAGGACAAAGGGGAAAAGAAACTCTTTGGCTTTGCATTCTCACCTTTGATGCGTGATGATGGCACTACACTCTCAGATGATATTCATGAGCTTTACGTGTACAAGGTATGGGGTCAGGCTGTCTTTCATCCCCCACTTTCCTTACCCTTCCCCACCTCATACATGGTTCTCAGGTGATTTTCATTGGGCAGGTGAGAGGATCCAGGGTAGTGTGCTAGTAGATAGCAACCGAACATCTATGGGTGAGTTTTTATCTTCTAAGGGCAGTGACCTTCGCCACACAGATAATACATGGATGTTATTTGTTATTCTCCATTGGAAAAAAATCCAGTGCCAACTCCTCTATGCTGTTGTGGTCTTGGTTAGTCCATGCTGAGACCTACTTGAGATCATGATATTATCGGCTATCACAGCAAGGCTGTCACTCAAGTTTACTTGCACACTGGGCAGAGGCCACATGCTCTACCTTCTACTGTTTAAAAGGACACAATTATAAGAAGGACTTTACCTAACAAATGCTATCAATGTAACCTGGTTCTTTGTACCCTCAATGAATCCCCAACAATTAAAAAAAAAAAAAAAAAAAAAAAAAAAGGCACATGAACTGTTCTGGGAAGTTTCTGAACAGAAAGCACTCTTTTGAGATGACCTGAGGCCTAAGGTTTAGCCTCAAGAAGATAAGAACAAACATCAACCCAGAAAATCCCTGGGACCTGGTTTTGCACATGGCATGGCTCAGGAAACATTCTCTGTTCTCTACTTTTGCCTACAGTGTGATGAGAATAGCACGTTTAACAACCATGCTCTGTACCTGGGCCTCCCCTGCTGCAAAGAAGACTACAATGGCTGCCCTAATATCCCCTCCAGCCTCATCTTCCAGCGCAGCACCAAAGAGTCTTTCTTCATTTCCACTCAGCTCTCTTCTACCAAACTTACCCAAAATGGTAGGTGATGGTTTGTGCAAGGTGGTACCCTCCACTGTCCTCAGTTGTTTGCTCCATATTGCTAGTGCATGTGAAGAGAGACAGAAGTCACTAATTCTTCTTGCCACAGTAATGGGTTCCTTTTCATTTGAAGTTAAAGGAGTCACTCAGCAATAGCAACCTACATAGTTTCACATGGTTTTAGTGGCTCTACAGTGTGCATCCTGGGTTCATAAATGTGCCTTTGGCCTTGATCTCAGCACTGAAGAAACTAGTGATGCTTGCAACTAGTTCTGTTTCTCTAGATCCTACCTTGGCTAGGAGAGTCTGAGCATCACTTGACCTCGGAATAACCAGAGTTCACCATCTTTTGGACTTGTTTGATAGTGGACCTCCTTGCTCTGCTGAAATGGAAGGCCTTCCCAGATCGGATCATGGATGTCCTAGGACGGCTGCGGCATGTCAGTGGGGAAGAAATTGTTAAGGTATGTCTTCCACACAATTTGAACCTGCTGCCTAAGAAAAAATCTAGACAGAACCCATTACTTTCTTATTTCAGCCAGAAAGATTCTAAAACCATTTCTGCAGATTTCGTTTTCTTTTTTAGTTTAACAGCTTCTTTCTTAAAAAATATTTTTATCATTTTATTTTATTTCCAAGTGAAATATAATCATGGTGTATATTTATAGGGTACAGTGTAAGGTTTCAATATGTTTACAATGTAGAATGATTAAATCAGGGTAATTAACAAATCCGTTACTCTACATTTTTATCATTTTGTGTATGTGGTGAAAACATTCAAATTTTACTCTTTCAGTAATTCTGAAATGTACAGTTATGTATTATTGTTTATTATAGTCACCATTCAGTGCAATATACCACTAAAACTTATTCTTTCTAACTGAAACTTTGTACCCTTTGATCAACATCTCCCCTTCCCCCAACAACCCCCTTCCCCAGGCTCCAATATCTATCATTCTAGTTTCTACTACTTTTATAAGTTCAACTTTTTCAGATTCTACATATAAGTGAGATTATATGATATTTGTCTTTTTTTTTTTTTTTTTTGGCCTGGCTCTCCAATTCCATCCATGTTGTCACAAATAATAGGATTTCTCCTCTTTTTAAAACTGAATTCCATTGTGTATACATGCTACATTTTCTTTATCCATTCATCTGATGATGGACACCTTAGTTATTTTCATATCTTAGTTATTATGAGTAATGCTGCAGTGAAATGGGACTACAGATATCTCTTCAGCATACGTAATGACTATAATAGTTTACATTTCCACCAGCAGTGAAATAGGGTTCCCTTTCTCCACATCCCCACCAACATGTCTTTCATCTTTTTTTTTTCTTTTTCTTTTTCTTTTTATTTTATTTTATTTTATTTTATTATTATAGATAAAAATATGCACCATAGATGTGGCCCGACCCATTACCCTCTCGTCTTTTTTTACAATAACCATTCTGGCAGGTATAAGGCTGTATTTCCTTGTGGTTTTAATTTGCATTTCCCTAATGACTGGTGATGATGAGTATTTTTTCATGTATCTGTTGGCTACTTGTAGTGTATATCCTTTGAGAACTGTTGAATTAGGTACTTTTCCCACATTTTTGACTGGGTGGTTTTCCTGCTGTTGAATTGAGTTCTTTATATATTTTGGATATTAGCTCCTTTATCGGAGATGTATGGTTTGCAGATATTTTCTCCTAATTTATGGGTTGTCTCTTCCCTCTATTGTTTCCTTTACTATGTAAAAGCATTTTTAGGTTTATACAATCTCATTTCTTTTATTTTTGCTTTTGTTGACTGTGCATTTGGGGTTACCATATTTTTCCAAGTATAATTTGCTCTTGTGTATAATGTGCACCTGTGTTTTGGGCCCAGACTTTCAGGGAAAAAGCTTTCATTTTAATTTTTTAATTGAATTTTTTATTTGTTTATATTTAAGTATTAGGATTTTATCATTTAAGTGCTTGATATTTAAGTACTTATTTTTGTATTATGAAGGAATTAACATATTATGGTACACGAAATTTTTTGTAACAAATAGTTACAAAGCACCAGATATAAGGTACAAGAAATTTTATGTACCAATAACAAATTTACAATATTTTCACATCACAGAAGGCCAAGAGTTTTTCATCACTGTCAATATCAGAAGTGTCATCTTCTTCAATTTCTATATTACTGGTATCTTCTGAAGAATCACTTGCCTTATCCCAGTAAATTTCATCATCCTCAGTTCCATCCATAGCATTGCTGATGCTGCATTTTTTATAATTTCACAATCACTTCCTTCTTGACACTGTTCCATGATCCTAGGATCTAATCACAAACCTAGGCAATGGATGCTTTCTTGATTCAACCCGTAGGTGTTAAATCATTACCAGCTAACTGCATCTATGATGTCTTTACTCTTTCTTTACCAGGACCTTAAAGGGCTTCTTTACTGGTACATCAGGAGGTTATAGTTGGCTGATCAGCCTACCAACTATTAGAGCGAGTTGGGTTTTCATATCTGCTGTAATTGGTTTTACACTTTGTATAACATGGTCTTTGAAGTGGTCAAAAATAAGCAAAGCTGTTTTTTGAAGGAATCCTCCAGGCCTTCATGAGCAGACTTTGCTAAACCACATTTTCATGTCTTCTTCATTCATCCATCCTATTTCATGCACGTGGACAATAACTTCATTTGAAATCTTTTGGGGGGATAATGTTTTTCTTCATGATCATAAGTAGTAGCTTTGTACACCTGTACAACAGTCTAGAACAACAGTGAAATGTGTTTTCTCATGTCCACTAGTTTTAACAGCCACAGTCTTTGGTCTTTTGATGTCCACAGTTCTGTTGGATGGCACATCATATGTGAATGGGATCTCATCCACATTGGCAATTTGGGACAGTTCAAAGTTGTTAAGTCTTCAAAGAGTGATAACAAAGGAATATAATTCCAAAACTTGATTCTTACAGGCTACTGGAAGTTTTGAGAAACGTTTCGTTCATGTCCTCATGCTCAAGCCTTCTCTCTTCATAAGCACTATTTAGATGGCCCTGAAAAAAATTATCAATGTTTTTTTCTCAGGCAATTCTTTTACCCTCTTCTTGTATCATCTTGGTTGAAACAGCGATCCTAGTTTGACACTGCTCCAGAATCCAGGTCTTCACCTCCTGCTCCACTTTCTGTCCATTTTGGAGGTTTTCCTTACATTGCCTTCTTTGATCTTGGCATTTGAAAAAGCTTTTCTTTCTGTTGCCACCACAATCTAATGACACTCTCTGTAGGAAGAGGTCTAAAATGTCTCTCGGCAGCTCTGTTGCCATGCTCTTTAGCATATTTAATAATTGTTAGCTTAAAGCTTGCAGTGTACAAAAAATGTTTCAACATTTTCCAAGGGATTTTCCAATAATTTTTTTTTAAATATCATCTAGAGCCTCGGCACCCGTGGCACAGTGGTTATGGCACCGGCCACGTGTACTGAGATTGGTGGGTTCACAACGATGACAACTACAACAAAAACTGGCTGGGCATTGTGGCAGATGCCTGTGGTCCCAGCTACTTGGGAGGCTAAGGCAAGAGAATTGCTTGATCCCAGGAGTTTGAGGTTGCTGTGAGCTATGACCCGGCAGCACTCCACTGAGGGCAACATAATGGAACTCTGTCTCAAAAAGAAAAAATACCATAGATTTCTATCTCCCACCTAAAGTATATGAAGAGAAATAAGTCATAAGTTACTGTCCTTCGGCCAAAAATGCTTTTTTTTTTTTATTAAATCATAGCTGTGTACATTAATATGATCATGGGGCATCATACACTAGTTTCACAGACCGGTTGACACATTTACATCACACTGGTTAACATAGCTTTCCTGGCAATTTCCCAGTTATTGTGTTAAG
>CAUYPK010116570.1:0-36018 GCA_963574355.1 Loris lydekkerianus | reverse complement strand
GTTTCTTCTTTATTCCATTTTAGGGTTGTGGTGTCCTTCCTTCCTTCCTTCCTTCCTTCCTTCCTTCCTTCCTTCCTTCCTTCCTTCCTTCCTTCCTTCCTTCCTTCCTTCCTTCCTTCCTTCCTTTCCTTCCCACTGTGTCACCCTCAGAAGGGTGCTGAGGCATCCTAGCTCATAGCAACCTCAAACTCTTCTGCTCAAGCGATTCTCTCACCTCAGCTTCCCAAGTAGCTGGAACTACAAGCACTGGTCACAATGCCTGGCTATTTTTTGTTGCAGTTGGCATTGTTGGTTAGCTGGCCCCGTCTGTGTTCCAAACCGCCAACTTCAGTGTATGTGGCTGGCGGGCACTATAACCACTGTGCTATGGGCGCCGAGTCCCATGTGCTGTTTTGAAATGTGTAAATGTTCCCAAATATTGGGAAATTTTCCAGATATTTTTCAGTTATCAATTTCTAATTTAATTCTGTTGCAGAAGGAGGCTTGTTTTCTGGTCTAGAATATATTTGCAAATGTTCCATGTGTATTTTTAAAAATGAGTATCTTTTGTTCTGTCTTGTAGTGCTCTATAAATATCAATTAGGCCAGATGAGAGTGTTTTTCAAATCTACATTTTAACTGATTTCCTACCTACTTATTGGGGCAATTATGAAGAGAGTGGTATCAGAATCTCTGATTTATAATTGTGGATTTATTTCTTTCTCCTTGTAGTTTAGTCAGTTTTTGTTTCATGTATTTTATTAGGCACATAAACATTTAGGATTGTTTTTTCCTCTTGATGAACTCTTACCACTTGATTATCATGAAATTACTTTCTTTATCCCTGTAATTTTTTTTCCTCTGAAATTTACCTTGTAGATAGTAATATAGCCATTCTATCTTTCTTTCCTTAAAACAGCTTTATTGACATTTATTTTACATATCAAGCAATTCATCCATTTAAACTGTATTATTTTTGGCATGTTACATTATTACATTTTCATATTATAATATATGCTTAATTTAAAATTTTCCATTTTAACGATTTTTTTTTTTTTTTTTTTTTTTTTTTTTTGATACAGAGCCTCAAGCTGTCACCCTGGGTAGAGTGCTGTAGCATCATAGCTCACAGCAACCTCCAACGCCTGGGCTTAAGCGATTCTCTTGCCTCAGCCTCCCAAGTAGCTGGGACTACAAGTGCCTGCACAATGCCCAGCTATCACTTTCTTAATAATGTACTTTGATTCACAAAAGTTTTTAATTTTGATGAAGTCCAATTTATTTTTTCTTTGTTGCTCATGCTTTTGGTGTCCCATTCAAAAATCTATTGTCAAATCCAAAGTCATTACAGCTTTCTTTTGATCAGCACTACCATGGTGTATCTTTTTCCATCCTTATCCTTGTAGCTTACTGGTATCATTATACTTAGTAGGCATCATATGGTTGAGTCATGCTTTTATTAAATCTGACACTCATTACTTTTTAATTATTTTTTAGATCATTTATATTTAATTTGATTGTTGATAGAAACCTTTTATCTGTTTCCCAACTGTTATTGTTTCTCTCTCCTCTTTCTGAGATAGCTTGCAGCAACCTCAGACTCTTTAGAACTCAAGCCATCCTCCTGCTTGAGCCTCTGGAGTAGCTGGGACTACAGGCACCCACCACAGTGCCCGGTTATTTTTACAGATGAGGTCTCTCTTTAGTTTAGTCTGATCTCCAACTCCTGAGCTCAAGCCATCCACCCATCTCCACCTCCCAGAGTACTAGTATTATAGGTGTGAGCCACGGTGCCTGGCCTAGAGTATAAGAACTTTAACAATAATATATTTCTCTTCTCCTAGACTTTGTGCTACTGTTGTCATATAATTTGCTTCTATTTATGTTACGAACTACACTTTTTAATTTTTGTTTAAACAGTAATTTGTCTTATGGTGAGATTTTTTTTTTTTTCTCTTTTATGGTGAGATTCAAATAAGAAAAAAGCCTTACATTGTTTACCCTGTAGTCACCATTTCTGATGTTCTTTATTTCTTTGTGTAGATCCAAATTTCCACATGTTATACAATTACATACACATTAATCCTCTTCAAGTTGCCCCCTCCCCCCTTTTTTTGAGACAGAGTCTCAAGCTGTTGCCCTGGGTAGAGTGTGGTGGCGTTATAGCTCACAGCAACCTCCAACTCAGGCTCAAGGGAACCTCTGGCCTCAGTTTTTCTATTTTTAGTAGAGACAGGGGTCTCACTTTTGCTCAGGCTGGTCTCAATCTCATGAGCTCAAGCAATCTACCCGCCTGGGCCTCCTAGACTGCTAGGATTACAGGCATGAGCCACTGTGCTCAGCCTCAAGTTGCCTTTGAACTCCTGGGTTCATAGATTCTTTTGCCTGTCCTCCCAAAGTATTAGAATTATAGGTGTGAGCCACTCTCCCAGCCCAGTAGGTGCTTTATAATTAGACATCGTAAGGCAGAATTCCACACACAAATCCACAAGCATCAGTCTAATTCTCACCATCTATTCTACATTCCTACTTCATTCTCCACAGATCAGTTCCTTTTTATCATAGCGCATACCACAGTTAACGTCACAAATGTCACATACACTGTAACAGAAATGTCGCATGCCTACCCCAACACATAGTTGTACATTCAAAGAAACACAATGTCATATACCCACATGCCAAATCACAATCAGGTGACAGAAACTTGTTGAGGGTATACAGTAAAATATAACCTTAAAATATAACCGCTGTGTCCTATGGGGGTATAGAGCCATGCTAAGGAGCTATGGAGAGCCAGGAAAGAGATGTGATCAGGAAGCTCTTCTTTAGAGATGTGAATTTTTATCTGAATTTACGGGAATCTTGAACATACCTGGAACAATACCCATTTTAGAAAGAGGAGATACAATCACACCTACCATTACTAATTGAAAAACAGGAACCACAAGCAGAGGGCCACACTCTCTGCTCTAATCCACCCCTCCTCTCTGTCCCAGGCAGTGATAACACCTTAGGGTGAGCGAGGTGGGGAGACTGGGCAGAAGCATAATGTGCCCTGTGTGATAGAATCAAATGTGCCTGTCCAAATAAACTTGCCCCGGCCAGGCAGGGTCAGGTTTATGGCCTGTCCAGGAAGGGTCCAACTCATGTTCCTCCCAGGAAATAGGAATGCCACCAATCCTGGCTGCCCTAACCCTTTAAATCCCTGTTCGCCAATGGGTATTTTTCCAGGTGTGTTCAACGTGTGAATTTCTCCCCAGTCAGGAATCTCACCCCACCTGCACTCCAGGTGGAATAAAAGTCACTTTAATTGCATGAATTGGATCTCTTCCATTCGCCTGGTGTCTCGGAATATTTTTCTCCTTGGGTCCAGAACCTTTCATTTGGTGTTGAAACCCGGGATTGGGAAGAAGCCAATATGATGGGGTCTGAAAATATACCCCACGGAACCAAACCTAACAGACCCTTATTCCCGCGAGACCAGCACTCTGACCTAACATTCATCTACTTCGTACTGAGGTGAGCTCTTATCTAAAAACTTTCTGCACTTCTTTCCTCTCCCCACCTCTTTTCACGCTCTTACGTATTTTTATATGATCTCGCAACTCCTTTTACCAGCACGCGGAGGCTGAATTTCCCTATCCCTGTCTTACCCACTGGTCCCTACTGTGGGCCCAGGTCCCTTCCTCTGGTTGAGGTCATGTACAGAGATACTGCCCTCTTTTGACAGAAGCCATAAGTGGAGAGTTCAGGTAATCTCCCACCGCCTGCCCCGCCAACCCTACTGTGGGTTTGGATTGTTTTCAGTAATTATGTCCAGTGAACCAAGTTCACTCATCCAGGCGTCCTCAAACTTTTTCAACAGGGGGCCAATTCACTGTCCCTCAGACAGTTGGAAGGCCGGACTGTAGTTTAAAAAAAAAAAACAAAACTATGAACAAATTCCTATGCACACTGCACATATCTTATTTTGAAGTAAAAAACAAAACGGGAACAAATAACAATTCACACCGCCTCATGTGGCCCGCAGGCCGCAGTTTGAGGACCCCCTGATAGGCTCTTCCTGGAGGCCTATATTCGGCTGACAACCAAAGGCAGAGGGCGCACTCTCTGGTTGCACGTTTTTATTGTTTTATTGTTTGTTCCCGTTTTTACTGCAGTCCTGGTTGTGCTATTGGTCCTTAAATTCCCTTTATTTTCTGCGAACAGTCTCCTGGTGTTAACTTTAATCTCATTTGCTTTCTTTCTCCAATTTTTACTATGAGCACCACTCAGTCACGATTCCCTCTTCACCTCTAAGCTATCTTTTAACTAACCTCAAACCTCTACGTCTTTACCCTGACCTCAAACCTAAACGCTTCATTTATCTATGTAATACTGCTTGGCCTACTTACAAACTTGACAATGGTTCACACTGACCTAAACATGGCTCCTTAGATACCTCAATTTTCACTAATCTCAAAACTTACTGTCACAAATTAGCCAAATGGTTGGAGATTCCTTTCATCCATGCATTCCTCACACTCCGAAATATTCCTTCCTGTGTTCATTTTGTGAACCCTCTCAAATTTTCCTTCCACGAATACCTCCACATTTTTCCGACTCCCTCTACCTGCCTGCCTCCGCCAACTTTTCTCGGCTGTCCCAGCACAATTGTAGCAGCTTGACGTCCGCCCACGTTGTGTAGACGCGCGCGCACGGGCGCGCTGCACACGGAGTCCCCCACCCGCCGGCCGCTAACCCGCGCCTGCGAGCTCCGGGCGGTGGCTGCTGAGGGAGGTAGCGGGCACAGCGCTTGTGCCTGCGCAATTCAATCCGAGACGCTGGTGATGCCGGGCCCAGTCCCTGGGGCCGACCCAGGCTCAGAACTGAGAGGAATCGAGACTTTCCCGCTCCGCTTTGGAAGGCCTGGCGGAGGCTGGCCGTGGACGGACTCGCAGCAGACCGGGAAGCACTAGGCACCCAGAGCGGGGCCGCACCGTGGCTGCGGGACCCCGTGGCGCTGCGGCCGTTTCTACGGACTACGTTTCCCAGTGGCCCCCGCGGGAACTGGCCCGGCGGTCCCTTTGTGTCCTCCGGCCGCCGAGGCAGCTGAGGCTCTTCTTCCCCGGCGCTGGGGCTGGGTTCCATCCAGCGCTTAGGGTAGTGGGTGAGGCCCGAGAGCAAATTCCCCGGATCTTTTTGCGGTTCAGTTCTGCAGGTAAGTAGTGGGCTGAACATTGGCCTAAGGGGTTCTCCAAGTCCAGTGCCACGGCCCTCCGTGTGACTCTACGTGTGAGACATGGTTGGTACCTCCATGAGACTGTCACCCGATGTGCAGTCCACGTCGTGTCTGTGTGACTGTGGGTGCAAGTGAGTCAGTGGTACCAAAGAGTGTGGGACTGAGTGGACGGGTATCCACTGCCCTCCGTTGTGCCAGGACCTACGGCCTCTTGGTGACTGAGATGTGAGTGAGCTTGTCGGTTATGGTACCCTAGTGTTTGAAGATTTAGAGCATGGGAAAAAGTGTCCATACCTATGCCATCTAACCGTGGCGAATGTAAGACGGTTATTGGCAGTGGGTATATGTGGGGATTGAGTGAGATTGTGTGCCACTCAGTATCTTTTAAAGCTAGCCAAATACTGTCATTGTGCCGCCAAGTTTCAGAGTCTCTGATCTATTGAAGAGGGGACGGAGTGTGGAGGCAGGCAGACCTTTATTTGATCTTGGTGCTCTTATTTATTAGTTGTGTATCTTTAAGTTAATGCTTACATTCCTCTGAGTCTTTGTAAGAGCTAGAAAATCTATTAAAAGTAATAAAGAATTGATTTAAACATGAATTCAATTGTGTGCAAACATTCCTAGGTTTCCATTATCCTCTATCGGAGGGAAGATAGCAACATGGGGAAAAAGAAGCCTAAAAAGTTTAGACTGGTGACTCTGGATGCTGCAAGGAAAGCCTAGTTTCTCACGTTCTCTTCCCTGTCTCAGTCATCTGAGGACCCTGCCATTTCCCAAGAGGAGAGCCAGGAGGAAGAATGGCTGTTGGACTTCTTAAGACCATGTACCAGGTATGTTGGTGTTCTCTCTCCTAAATACTTCCTACTTTTTCAAAACAAGCAAACATTTAGTTTCCCTTCTGCTGAAATTTCTGGGTGATATATTGTGTCACTTCTCAAAACCATCCAATAGGATTTCCATCTCATCCAAGATAAATGCATAAGTCCAGCAGGGTCCCACAAAATCTGGTCCTTATCTTTTTGATGCCATCTCATTTTTCTCAGTCTGAAACTTACTCAGTTTCAGCCACATTAGTTTGCTTTAAATGAGTTGAATAGTGTATATATATATATATATATATATATATATATATATATATATATATATATATATGTAATTTTTTCTTTTTTTTTTTTGAGACAGAGTTTCACTCTGTTGCCCCAGGCTAGAGTGCCTTGGTGTCACAGCTCACTTCAGACTCCTGGGCTCGAGCTATCCTCTTGTCTTGGCCTCCCCAGTAAATGGTACTACAAGAGCCTGCCACAATACCCAGAGCTATAACAAGAACTTTCTGGGGTCATTTTTAGTAGCCTTATAACTCCCTGAAAATTTTGTTTAATTAATTTATTTATATTTTTATTTCAGGTTCATTTGATGGTACAAAGAAATAGGTTATAATGTTTGCATTTGTTAGGTGGAGTTCCTCTTATTATTGTGTTCCACCCCCAAGAGGTATGCCATACACCCTAACATTGTGACTATTCAGTGGGAGTACACCCATCCCCCTCTGTCTTCCCCTCTCCCTGCTCCTCATTACCCCTCCCCCTACCTTGAATTGATTGAGTTTTTCTCTTATGTATTAGATCATCTACTGGTTTAATATTAGTATTGAATATTTTGGATACTTGCTTCTCCATTCTTATGATACTTTTATTGAATATTTTGGATACTTGCTTCTCCATTCTTATGATACTTTACTAAGAAGAATGTGTTTCAACTACATTCAGGTCAATACCAAAGATGTAAAGTCTCCATTTTTTTTTTTTTTAATAGAGATAGAGTCTCATTTTGTCATCCTTGGTAGAGTGCTGTGGCGTTACAGCTCATAGCAACCGCCAACTCTTGGGCTTAGGCAATTCTCTTGTCTCAGCCTCCCGAGTAGTTGGGACTACAGGTGCCCTGCTCAACACCCAGCAAGTTTTTGTTGTTGTTGCTGCAGTTTGGCTGGCCAAACCTGCCACTCTTGGTATATGAGGCCGGTGCCTTACTCACTAAGCCACAGGTGCTGTCCCATCTTTTTTATTTTATTTATTTATTTTTTGAAATAGGGTGTTAATTTTGTCACCCTCGGTAGAGTGCTGTGGTGTCATAGCTCACAGCAACTTCAAACTTCAAGCTCAAGTGATTCTCTTACCTCAGCTTCCCAAGTAGCTGAGACTATAGGCACCTGCCACAACACCCAGCTATTTTTTTTTAGAGATGGGGTCTTGCTCTAGCTCGGGCTGGTCTCGAACCTGTGAGCTCAGGCAATACACCTGCCTCAACCTCCCAGAGTGGTAGGATTATAGGTGTGAGCCATCATGCCTGCAGTCTCCATCTTTTTTAATGGCTGAATAGTATTCCATGGTATACATATACCACAGCTTGTTAATCCATCTGTATTGGTGGGCATTTAGGTTGTTTCCACATTTTAACAACTGTAAATTGAGCTGTGATAAGCAATCTAGTACAAATGTCCTTATGATAAAATGATTTTTTTTTCTTCTGGGTAGATGCCTAGTAATGGGACTGCAGGATCAAATGAGAGGTCTAATTTGAGTTGTTTGAGGATTCTCCATACTTCTTTCCAAAGAAGTTGCCTTCGTTTGCAGTCTCACCAACAGTGTAAAAATGTTCCCTTCTGACCACATCCATGCCACCTTCTACAGCTTTGAGACTTCGTGATGTGGGCTACTCTCACTGGCGTTAGGTGATATTTTAGGGTAGTTTTCATTTGCATTTCTTTGATGATTAGGGATGATGAACATTTTTCAAATGTTTGTTAACCATTTGTCTGTCTTTCTCTGAGAAGGTTCTGTTCTTATCTCTTAACCAGTGGTAGATGGAATTACTTGCTCTTTTTGTTGATTAATTTGAGTTCTGTATACATTCTAGTTTTCAACTCTTTGTTAGATTCATCCATGCAAATGTATTTTCCCATTCTGAAGGTTGTCTTTTTGCTTTAATTGTTGTGTCCTCAGCTGTGCAGAAGCTTTTCAGCTTAATTAAGTCCCATCTGTTTATTTTTGATGTTGTGATTGCCACTAAGTCTTCCTCATAAAATCTTTCCCCAGTCGGACATCATCAAGAGTTTTTCCCACACTTTCTTCTAATATTTTTATCATTTAGTGTCTTAGATTTAAATCTTTTATCCATCTCGAGTCAACTTTTGTAAGTAGTGAAAGGTGTGGGTCCAATTTCAGTCTTTTACATATGGTTATTCCATTCTTTCAGCACCATTTGTTGAATAGGAATTCTTTTCCCTACTGTATGCTTTTGTTTGGTTTATCAAAAATCAGATGGCAATAAGGACTGGTTTGATCTCTTGGTTTTCTATTCTGTTTCCATATGCCTATATCTCTATTTTTGTACCAATACCATACTGTTTAGATTACTGTGGACTTGTCATACAACTTGAAGTCTGGTAGAGTGATGCCTCCAGCTTTGGTTTTATTAGTAAGAATTGCCTTGGTTATATGGGGTTTTTTCTGTTTCCATACAAAATGAAGTACTACAAATATTATTTTTTCCAGTTCTTCAAAGTATGATTTTTTTTAAATTAAATCTTATCTGTATACATTAATACAATCATTGGGTACAATGTGCTGGTTTTATATATAATTTGAAATATTTTAATCAAACTGGTTAACATAGCCTTCACTGCATTTTCTCAGTTATTGTGTTAAGACATTTATATTCTACACTTAGTAAATTTCACATGTACAAATCCCACCAATTATACTCCCTCCACCCATCGCCTCCCACCCATCCTCCCCCCTCCCCTCTCCCCCTTTCCCTCCTTCTTGGGCTATAATTGGATTATAGCTTTCATATGAAAGCTATAAATTGGTTTCTTAGTAGGGCTGAGCATGTTGGTTACTTTTTCTTCCATTCTTTTTTTTTTTTTGAAAGCAGTCATTGTTTATTAACTGACCAGATTACAAAAACAATCAGGGCAGATACCTTAGTTCATTCTTCTAATAAGCCTATTGATTTGATCTTCCCTGTTACCAGTATCTCCACCTTCTACAAAGTGGGTTGTTTTTTTCTTCATTCCCCCCCCCCATGATAACTTAAAGGGCCACAAGAAGTTATTTGCTTCTTTGAAGCGTTTTCCAACAGTATAGATCTCATGAATCAGATCCTCCATGCAGATGATGCCGTATTTACCAAGAGATCATGCAATCAAACTGTTATCAGTCAACGCAATTCGTTTCTTATTGATTTTGCCATAACCACGCTTGTAGATTAGCACATTTACTGACTTCAGATTTGGGTACCCCCATGCAATATATGGTTCTACAATCCTCAGCATGTTAATGGGAGCCTTGCTGAGCTTAACAAAAGTTGCATTGAAGATCTGGTGAAGGCGAAGAAGCTGCAACACTTTTCGGACCTTTGGACTCACACCGTTGATACCTCTGATCCTGATGACAAATGCCAATTTTGGTTCTGCAGGTACATAGAAGTTGTCAGCTTTTCTTGTTATCCTAGCCATCCAAATCTCAGTTCTGTACATCTGCCTATATTCTTTATGATAATGCTTTGGTTTTTCATAGATAAGCTTCCTCCTTGCCTTTTGAAGCATCTTTTGGGCACACTTCTTTCTCAGATGCTTGATCTTCAGCTCTGCGAAATTCTTTCGCTTTTTCTTAAGGGTTTCTGGCACAGCAGGAACCTTCTTTTTCTTCTTTTCAACACCCTCCATGGTTCCAGCTTGAAAAAGAGGAAGCTGACGCATGCACACTGCCCACTTAAAGACAGTGACGGTGAAGCCCCTCGACTCATAGGTGTTCGAGGATAAGCCAGAAAAGAATCCAGAACTGAAAACTCACCGGACAAATGCAAAATTAAGAATTGCCTGGTTTATCCTTTTCCAATAACTTTCAGGTAAAATTCGTATGAGAAAAATATGTGCATTTAATTAGACGTTTTAATCAATTCAAGAAAAAGAGAGTTCACGCTTTAACGACTCAGGGTCCTAATTCCCAGGCTGCACTGACGGGATTAGGCTCGTGTTTCTTCCAGATAAAGTGCCTTTTCTTCCATTCTTGAGATACTTTGCTAAGAAGAATATGTTCCAGCTCCATCCATGTAAGCATGAAAGAGGTAAAGTCTCCATCTTTCTTTAAGGCTGCCTAATATTCCATGGTATACATATACCACAATTTATTAATCCATTCATGGGTCAGTGGGCACTTGGGCTTCTTCCATGACTTAGCAATTATGAATTGGGCTGCAATAAACATTCTGGTACAAATATCTTTGTTATGGGCAGCGCCTATGGCTCAGAGGAGTAGGGTGCTGACTCCATATGCCAGAGGTGGCAGGTTCAAACCCAGGCCCAGCAAAAAAAAAAAAAAAACAAAACTGCAAATATCTTTGTTATGATGTGACTTTTTGTCTTCTGGATATATACCTAGTAGAGGAATTGTAGGATCGAATGGCAGGTCTATTTTTAGATCCCTACCTGTTCTCCAAACATCTTTCCAAAAGGAACGTATTAGTTTGCATTCCCACCAGCCGTGTAAAAGTGTTCCCTTTTCTCCACATCCACACCAACATTTCTGGTTTTGAGATTTTGTGATGTGGGCTAATCTTATTGGAGTTAGATGATATCTCAAAGTACTATGTTTCCCTGAAAATAAGACATCCTCCAAAAATAAGACCTACTTACAGGTTTCCTTCTGGGTGAAATATAAGGCATCCCCCAAAAATAAGGGTCCCCCAGGCTATGTCTCGGAATGGTACAGTAAACTGGTTGCTAGGGCCCCCTGACTGGCGTCTAACAACCAGTGACATTAGGCGGAGTCCTGATGTCACTGCTGTGTGGAGGTGGAGCGGAGGTCGGAGTGAGCGGTGAGCACGGGGTGGGAGAGAGAAGGAGACTTTCCCAGATGTGTGTAGAAGAACAGGAGGATAAGAGTGGACGGGATGCGGCGAACAATAAATGTGTACCGTATTCTTCTTCATAAAAAGACATCCCCTGAAAAATAAGACATCCCCTGAAAATAAGATCTAGTGCATCTTTGGGAGCAAAAATTAATATAAGACACTATCTTATTTTCGGGGAAACAGGGTAGTTTTGATTTGCATTTCTCTGATGATTAAGGATGATGAGCATTTTTTTCATGTCTGTAGGCCATGCACCTGTCTTCTTCAGAAAAGTTTCTCAGTGGCGGTGCCTGTGGCTCAAAGGAATAGGGCACCGATTCCATATGCTGGAGGTGGTGGGTTCAAACCCAGCCCAGGCCAAAAAAAAAGAAAAAGAAAGAAAGAAAAGTTTCTCTTCAAGTCCCTTGCCTGATGTTGGTATTTTAATGGGAATTACATTGAATCTGTAGATTGCTTTGGGTAGGTTAGGTTTTTTAACAATGCTGATTCTTTACAGCCAAGAGCATGGTGTGTTCTTTCATTTGTTAATGGCTTCAGCTGTTTCTTTTCTTAGGGTTTCATAATTTTCTTTGTGGAGATCCCTCACCTCTTTTGTTATGTATATTCTGAAGTATTTCATTTTCTTTGAAGCTACTGTGAACGGAATTGTGTCCTTGATTTGCTTCTCAACTTGGCTGTTATTGGCATATACAAAGCTACTGATTTGTGGACATTGATTTTATACCCTGAGATGTTACACTATTTCTTGATTACTTCCAAGAGTTTTATGGCTGAGTCCCTGGAGTTTTCTTTTCTTTTTTTAATTTTTTTGAGACTGAGTCTCCCTACATTGCTCTTGGTAGAATGCCATGGCATCACAGCTCACAACCTCCTCAAACTCTTGGACTTATGCGATTCTCTTGCCTCAGCCTCCCAAGTAGCCAGGACTACAGGCACCCCCCATAATGTCTGGCTAAGAGTTTCCTAAGTATAAGATCATATCATCAGCAAAGAGCAAGAATTTGACCCCTTCTGCCCCTGTTTGGATGCCCTTTATATCCTTTTGCCTGATTGCTCTGGATAGAACTTCTAGAACTATGTTGAATAGTATTAATGGTAGTGGACATCCTTGTCTGATTCCAGTTCTAAGGGGAAAAGCTTTCAGTTTTTCTCCATTCTGAATGATATTAGCTGTGGGTTTGTCATACATGGCTTCAATCAGCTTAAGAAATGTGCACCTATGCCTATTTTCTTAATTGTTCTTTTTAGAAATAGATGCTGAATTTTGTAAAATTATTTTCCTGCATCTATTGAGAGGATCAGTTGTCTTTGTCTTTGCTTCTATTGATATGGTGAATTACATTTATGGATTTGCATATGTTATACCACACATGCATCCCTGGGATGACCTATAATTTTTTTTTTTTTTTTTTAGACAGAGTCTCCCTTTGTTGCCCTTGGTAGAGTGCTGTGATGTCACAGCTCACAGCAACCTCAAACTCTTGGGCTCAAGTGATTCTCCTGCCTCAGCCTCCTGAGTAGGTGGGACTATAGGCACCTGCCACAACACCTGGCTGTTTTTAGAGATGAGGTCTCACTCTGGCTCAGGCTGGTCTTGAACCTGTCTGTGAGCTCAGGGCAGTCCACACTTACCTCAGCCTCCCAGAGTGCTGGGATTACAGGTGTGAGCCACCACTGCACTTAGCCTGACGTATAATTTTTATAATGTGTACCTGCAATCGATTAGTCAAGATTTTATTAAGTATTTTTGTGTAGATATTCATTAGTGAAATTAGTCTGTAGTTCTCCTTTTTAATTGGGTGCTTTCCTGATTGTGGAATCGGGGTGAAGTTTGCTTCATAGAATGTGCTGTGGAAGGTTCCTTTCTACTCAGTGTTTTGGAATAGGTTCTGCAGTATAGGTACAAGCTCATCTTTAAAGGTTTGATAGAATTCTAGTGTGAAGCTATCTGGTCCAGGGCTTTTTGTTGGAAGCTTTTTTATTGTTTTTCAATCTCTGGGCTTGATATCAGTCTATTCAAGAAATCTGTTTCTTCCTGGTTAAGTCTAGGGCAGTGGTCCCCAACCTTCCTAATGCCACAGCCCTTTAATACAGTTCCTGTGGGTCATGACATTAGGAACCGTATTAAAGGGCTGTGGCATTAGGAAGGTTGAGAACCACTGGTCTAGGGAGATGGTGTGATTCCAGGTATTGGTACATTTCTTCTACATTGTCAAATTTCTGGGCATAGAGTTTTTTGTAGTAGTCAGAATAATCTTTTGTATCTTTGTGGTATCAGTTGTTATCTCCCCCTTTTCGTTTCTGATTAAAGTTATTAAAGATTTTACTTCTCTGTTACTAGTTAATCTGGCCAGTGGTTTATTGATTTATTTTATTTTATTTATCTTTTTGAAGAACTAACTTTGTTTCATTAATTTTCTGAATGATTCTTTTGTTTTCAATTTCATTTATTTCTGATTTAATTTTCATTATTTCTTTTCTGCTAGGTTTGGGATTACATTGCTCTTTCTTTTCCATTTCTTTAAGATGGTTTATTAGGTTGTTGATGTGCTCTCTGTTTTTTGGATCTAGTGTGATAAATTTCCCTCTTAGGACTGCTTTTTTAGTATCCCATAAGTTTTGGTGGCTTATGTCTTCATTGTTGTTATGCTCAAGGAATGTTCATGATTTCCTCCTTTATGTCTTCCTTGACCCAACTGTCATTCAGCGTAAGGTTATTTTGTTTCCATGCATTTTTAGTCTGAAAATAAACAAGGTGTACTTTCAATTCTTTTGATTTTATTGAGGTTTGATTTGTGTCCTAGTATGTGATCAATTTGGAGAATGTTCTGTAGGCTGAAAAGAAGAATATACATTCCTTAGCTTTGGGATGGTGTGTTCTGTATATTCTATTAAGCCCATTTCTTCTTATTTAAGTCCCTTGTTATCTTTGTTTAGTTTCTGTTATAGGCTATGTCCAGTTCTGTAAAAGGGGTGTTAAAGTCCTGAGGTATTATGCTGTTATAGGATACCATATTGCTCAGACCAATTAAGGTCTATTGCATAAATCTGGGAACATTTATGTTGGGTGCATAAGTATTTAGAATTTAAATGCTCTCTTGACTGGTGTGAAGTGACCTAACTACCTAAAATTTTTTCAAACTGTTCATTCATTATTTCCATTTAGTCAATGGATATTTGAATGCCTCATGGTGCCAGATACTGTTCTGTAACTGTGGATATAGAAGTGGCTAAATCAAAAACATTCTGCCTTCATGGACCTTACATATTAGTTAAGGAGGGTGGGATGGGGAATAAAAACCAAAATAATTAAGTGCTGTGAGGAAAAATACTCATAAAGTATGGTTAGGAGAATACAGAAAAGGGGTAAGAACATTGGTATTTTATACAAAATGATTGAGAAGTACAAAGGCCCTGAGGGTAACATGGTGAGGTATTTGAGGATCTAATATCAGGGACAGTCAAGTATGCCTAAGACAGAATAAATGGGATGAGTATGTAAGGGATGAGATTATTTCGTTTCATTTATTTCATTTCAGGAGTTGGTGACCTTTAGAGATGTGGCTGTAGACTTCTCTCAAGAGGAGTGGGATTGTCTGAATTCTTCTCAAAAGCATCTGTACAGTAATGTGATGTTGGAGAACTATAGGATCTTGGTCTCACTGGGTAAGGATCTCTTCCCCTACAAAAGTAAGCTTCTACTCATTAGGTGCTCTTTGCTACCACCATTGTGAAATTTTGGATAGCATCTAAAAACCATGACTGCTGCCTGTGCCAAGCAAATGGTTTAATATTTATTGAGTTGACAGTAGACAATTCTATTATTGACATGTGTCTGAAGCTTCACCTTCCCTATCTTTCTAATACATGTACTTTACACATTTTTGTTTGGCTTCCTGTAAGCTCCATCTTCCCTGATGATCGGAGGATTTATGTGAGTTCTGGGATGTCCACAGCATGACCAAATTATACTTCTTTTTTATATGCAGGACTTTGCTTTTCTAAGCCAAGTGTGATATTATTGTTGGAACAAGGAAAAGAGCCCTGGATGATGAAGAGAGAGCTGACAAAAGGCTTGTACTCAGGTTAGTGAAGAGGTATAGGCAAGTAAAAACCATTTTAGGGTTACTGCTCATCCTGATTCAAAGGTATCACCTTTTCACTCTTCTTTGTGGGAACATTTTTGTCAAATGTTCTAGGTCTTAATAGAAATGTGGAGACTTTTAGAGTGTTCTCCGACATTTGTTATTCTTAACTATCTTTCTTCTTACCCTTTGCCCTTTCCTTTCTAATAATTCATTTATCTGTCTCTGAGTTCCATTCCCTCTGTTTCATAAAACTAATTTTTTTAAAAGCCTTTCCTAGTCTTTTAAACTTTTGAGCTTTACAGACATCTGTAAATGAAGTAGCAGGTTGAAATTGTGATACTTATATACAGAAAGATGTTAGGAAAGTTATTATTATTTTTTTTTTGAGACAGCGTCTTACTCTGTCACCCTAGATCAGTGGTTCTCAACCTTCCTAATGCTGCAACCCTTTAATACAGTTCCTGTGGGTTGTGCCCACAGGTTGAGAACCTCTGCCCTAGGTAGAGTTCTATGGCATCATAGCTCACAGCAACCTCAAATTCTTGGGCTTGAGCAATCCTCTTACCTCAGCCTACCCAGTAGCTGGGATTATAAGCGTGTGCCACCACATCTGGCTAATATTTCTATTTTTAGTAGAGACAGGGTGTCACTCTCGGTCAGGCTGGTCTAGAACTCCTGAGCTCAAGCAATCTGCCTGCCTCATCTTCCCAGAATGCTAGGATTACAGGCATGAACCACCACGCCCAGCTTTAGGAAAGTTACTTAATCTCTCTGTGCTTTTGTTTTTCTTCTGAAAAATAGGATAATAACTTTTCAAGTATTTGAAAAGTTCAAGTATTTGAAAGTTAAAGTATTTCAAGCAGTTCCATCTCATAATATGGACTCAATAGCTGTTAGCTGCTATTAGTGGTAGTGGTAGACCTCTAAATACCTCATTTTTGTTTCAGTGGTCAGTTCATGCCTTCTTTCATTCCCTTAGTCAGCATTTATTGAATCTGTAGTATAAATAGGGTACTTGAAATACCAGGATATTATACTTGTTTTATCTTTTTTTTAGAGACAAAGTCTCACTTTGTTGCTCTCAGTAGAGTGCTGTGGCGTCACGGCTCAGCAACCTCCAGGTCTTGGGCTTAGGCAATTCTCTTACCTCAGCTTCCCGAGTAGCTGGGACTATAGGTGCCTGCCATAACACCCGGCTATTTTTTTCTTGTTGCAGTTTGGCCAGGGCTGGGTTTGAGCCCGCCACTCTCAGTATATGGGGCCAGTGCCTTACTCACTGAGCCATAGGCGCCACCTAGGATATTATACTTGTATACATATAATTGAACAATTGACAGGGTAGCAGCAGAGGTACAACGTAGCAATAAATGGCACATCTGATGAGAAAGCTGACATGAAGGAAGCTCAGAGGGTAACTGGGAAGATGATGGTCTTTAACAAAAACAAAAACCAGCAGCTAGAGGACATTTAAGGGAGATAGAATAAGAGTTTTAGCATTGTGGTATGGGTAGATAATAGGAACCATTAAGGTAAAATGGGCTAATGTTCTGTCGTTGTAAATATCTCTGTAAAAACTATTCCCTAGCTCACCCACTCCTTCCCATTACCTCTTCCCAATCTATGTGTTTGTTTTAAGAAAAAATTTTGATGTAGAACTATAGTGGCAAAGAATTATTATTAAATTTTATTAATTTTTACTGTTAAATCATACACAGATACATATACTTATGTGTAGTTTAAATAATAATAGAACAAAAACCCATTTACTTCTTGGCTTAAGAAGTGGGAAATTGTCAAAGTCTTAAGGGTCCCTGTACAATATGCAACACCTCCCTGTAGACTACCCTCACCTCCTCACAGGGTAACCATTTCCCTACAATGTTTATCATTCCCTACCTTTTGTTTATAGTTATGAGATTATATATGTGTGTGTGTGTGTGTGTGTGTATACACATATAAATAAAATGTTTACATATGATGTTCTCAAATTTTTTATAGATGGAAAGATATTGTACATGTGAATTCTGTGACTTTTCTTTTTAACTCAAAATTATGTTCCTGAGGTTTATCCATGTTGATTTTTGTAGCTATGGTTCATTGATTTTTCTTAACCAATAAAATGTCATATTTCATTCCATTGTATAAACTACAATTTATCCATTGCTGGTCACTTGAGTTGCACTAGTTTCATGCTATTGTAAATGTTACTGCTATAAAAGATTGACCTAAAGGAAGAAACTGAGGTGCAAAGTATAATTTTAAAGAGTTCACTTGAGCCAAGATGAGAACAGTGTCCGAAAGACGCAGACCCAAGGAACCTTCCATATGAGCTCTATTACAACCCCCATGAGTGCTAATGATTTGACTGATGCTGATAGCCCCTAGGTAGCTTGAGGAACAAGCTAGAAACACCAAGGTATGATCAGAAGGTTGGAACTTTCAGCCCTACCCCCAACCTCTCGGGGGAGGAGAGGGCCTGAAGGTTAAGTTGATCGCTAATGGCTGGGAGCAGTGGCTCACACCTGTAATCTTAGCACTCTGGGAGGCCAAGGTGGGTGGATTACCTGAGCTCAGGAGTTCGAGACCAGCCTGAGCCAGAGTGAGACTTTGTCTTTACTAAAAATAGAAAAACTAGCTGGGTATTGTGACAGGGGCCTGTAGTCCCAGCTACTTGTGAGGCTGAAGCAAAAGAATGGCTTGAGCCTACGAGTTTGAGGTTGCTATGAGCTATGTTGCCATAGCAGTCTACCCAGGGTGACAAAATGAGACTGTCTCAAAAAAAAAAAAAAAAAAAAAAAGAGTTTTGATTGTGGAAAGATTTGAATTTTAACAAATGTTAGAGCACAATGATTACTTTTCGTTTTCCATCTGTTAATGTGGTAAATTACATGTTACATTTTTTCTTAGAGACACAGTCTCACTTTATCGCCCTCAATAGAACGCTGTGGTGTCACAGCTCACAGCAACCTCCAGCTCCTGGGCTTAGGCAATTCTCTCGCCTCAGCCTCCCGAGTAGCTGGGACTACAGGTGGCTCACCAGAACGCCTGGCTATTTTTTTGTTGTTGCAATTTGGCCTGTACCCTTGGTATATGGGCCCAGTGCCCTACCCACTGAGCCACAGATGCTACCCCTACATATTACATTTTTAAATGTTGAACCAACACTGCATTCCTAAAATAAACCCATATTTATGTCTTTTCCATTTATTGCTAATTGGTATTTGCCAGTATATTTTTGTGGAGGTGTTTTGTGTCTGCATTTATCAATCAGTTTAGCCTTCGATTTTCCCTTTATATACCCTCATCAGATTTTGGAAACCAGGTTATTATCCTTATAAATTTTCTTTTACTTCTTTAGAAGAATTTGCATAAAATAAAAATTCTTTTTTTTGAGACAGAGTCTCACTATGTCGCCCCCGGTAGAGTGCTATGGCATCACAGCTCACAGCAACCTCAAACTCTTGGGCTTAAGTGATTCTCTTGCCTCAGCCATCCAAGTAGCTAGAACATTTAGGTGCCTGCAACAACACTTGGCTATTTTTGTTGTTGTTGTTGTTGTCATTGTTGTTTGGCAGTTCCTCGCTGGGTTCAAATCACTAGCTTCAGTGTATGTGGCCACAGCCCTAGCCACTGAGCTACAGGCACCGAGCCAGAATTTCCTCCCCTGTTAAGGCTGAATAATATTTCATTGTGTGTGTTTCTGTATTTATATACCACATTTTGTTTATCCATTCATCCATCCATGGACACCTTTGTTGCTTCTGCCTTTTTTTGACTATTGTTAATAACGCAGCTATGAATATAGGTACATAAATAAATATCTTTGAATTCCTCTTTTCCGTTCTCTTAGGTATATACCTAGAAATGGAATTCCTAAATCATATGGTAATTCTATTTTTAATTTTTTGAGAGTCCATCATACTGTTTTCCATTAGTAGCTACACCATGTTACATTCTCACCAACAACACTAAGTGTTCCGCTTTTGTCCGCATCCTCACCAACACTTATTTGCTGTTTCTTTTTTAGTTTTGTTTTATAGTAGCCATCCTAATGGGTATGAGGAGGTATCTTGTTGTGGTTTCCCTTCCCATTCAATGATCTTGGCACCCTTGCCCAAAATAATTTGCCTATATATTTTAGAGTTTATTTCTAGACTCTATTCCATTGGTCTGTATTTCTGTCTTTAGGCTAGTACCCCATGTTTTGATTACTATTACTTTGTAGTAAATTTTGAAATCAGGAAATGTGAAACTTCTAACTTTCTTCTTTTTCAAGATTGATGTGGCTATTCAGGGTCCCTTGAAATCCTATATGAATTTCAGGATAGATTTTCTATTTCTGGAAAAAAGATTTTGGGATTTTGCATTGAATCTGTTGATGTTGACAACAGTATTGACACCAATAAACATGAAATGTCTTTCCATTTATTGGTATTTAATCTCTTTTAGCAATATTTTATAGTTTTCAACTTATTATACAAAATTTACCTTCTTGGTTAAGTTTATTCATAAGCATTTTTTGCTTTTTGATGCTATTGTAAGTAAAATTGTTGTCTTCATTTTTTTGTAGGGTTATTTATTACAGTGTATGAAATACAACTGTCTTTATGTGTCAACTTTGTATCCTGCTGTTTTATTTATTTTATTCTTATATTCATTTTTTTGGTGGAATCGTTTTACAAATAAAATCTTGGTTTCTTTTGTTTCTTTTTTTTTTTAGCAATTTGGATGTCTTATTTTTTTTTTCTTGCTTCATTCCTCCAGAGCAATGAAATCCTCTTTTAGCTATGACTTCTGTATTTTGTTGTATAGAAGTGACAAAGTGGGCATCCTTGCCTTGTTCTTGATCACAAAGGGAAAATTTTCAATTTTTTGCCATTGAATGTATCTTTGCTGTGAGTTTTCCATATATGTTTTATATCTTTTATTATGTTGAGGAAGTTTTCTTTTATTCTTAGTTTTTGAGTGTTTTTATCATGAAAGGCTGTTGAATTTTGTCAAATGCCTTTTCTGCTTAAATTGTTCCATTCTGTTAATGTGGTGTGTGAAATTATCAGTTTTTTTTGTTTGTTTGTTTGGGTTTTTTTTGCGGTTTTTGGCCAGGGTGGGTTTGAACCTACCACCTCCGGCATATGGGGCCAGTGCCCTACCCCTTTGAGCCACAGGTGCTGCCCTAAATTATCAGTTTTTGTCTGTCGAATCCATCCTTACATTCCAGGAATGAATCTTTCTTTGTCATTGTGTATAATCCTTTTAATATGCTGTTGAATTCTGTGTGCTGTTATTTTATTGAAGATTTTTGCATCACTATTCATAAGGGATATTGGTAGTGTTCTTGTTATAATACTTTGGGTTTGGTATCAGGTAATACTGGCCTTGTTAAATGAGTTTGGATATCTTCTCTCCTTTTCAGTTTAGTGTTTTAGGAGGATTCATGTTAATTCTTTTTTTAAAAAATGTTTGATAGGGTTTATCATTTAAACTATCTTATCCTGGACTTTTCTTTGTTGGGAGGTTTTGGATTAGTGATTCAGTGTTCTTATTCATTATAGTTCTGTTCAGATTTTCTGTTTCCTTAATGATTTATTCTTGGTAGATTGTATGTTTCCAGGTGTTAATCCATTTCATCCAACATATCTAATTTGTGAACATAATAATTTTTCGTAGTACTCACTAATAATCCTTTTCTTTCTGTAAAATTGATAGTAATGTTCCTGCTTTTGTTTTTGATTTTACTTGACATTTTTCTTTTTTTGTTGGGCAACCAAGCTAAAAGTTTTATCAGATTTGTTGATCTTTCCAAAGCACAAACTCTTGGTTTTATTGATTTTTTTTCTACTATTATTCTTGTCTCTATTTTGTTCATCTCTCCTTGAATCTTTACCATTTTCTTCCCTTCACTAGCTTTAGATTTAGTTTGCTTTTCTTTTTCTGATTTGTTTAAATGTAATGTTGGCTCTACATTTTTCTTCTTTTTTAATGTTAGCATTTATAGTTATAAATTCACTGCATCAAAATGTTTTATATGTCATGCTTTTATTTTCATTTGTCTTAGTATATTTTATAATTTCCATTGTGATTTCTTCTTTGAACAATTGGTTAAGAGTGTGTTGTTTTAAAAAAAATGGTGTAGGCTCATGCCTGTGATCCGAGCTCTCTGGGAGGTCAAGGCTGGTGGATTGCCTGAGCTCAGGAGCTGGAGACCAGCCTGAGCTAAAGCTAGACCCCGTGTCTAAAAATAGCTGGGTGTTATGGCAGGCACCTATACTCCTAGCTACTTAGGAGGCTGAGACAGGACAATCGCTTCAACCCAAGAGTTTGAGGTTGCTGTGAGCTATGACGCCACAACACTCTACTGAGGGTGACAAAGTGACAGTCTATCTCAAAAAATAAAAAATGTTTATTTTTCACATATTTCTACTTTTTCTTCTGCCATTGACTTCTAGTTTCATTCCATTGTTATATAAGATATGTGGTATCATTTTGATCGTTTTAAAATTTTGAGATTTTTTTGGCTTAACATATGGTCTGTAGTAGAGATATTTTTATTTTTTAATGAAGTTTAGGATTGTTTTTTAAAACACTTTTTTTTTTGTTTTGTTTTGAGACAGAATCTCACTATTGTTGCCCTTGGTAGAGTGCTGTGCCGTCACAGCTCACAGCAACCTCAAACTTGGGATCAAGCGATTCTCGTGTTTCAGCCTACCAAGTAGCTGGGACTACAGGTACCTGCCAAAATGCGCAACTGTTTTTAGAGACAAGCTCTTGCTCTTGCTTAGGCTGGTGACTCAGGCTAACCACCCACCTCGACCTCCCTGAGTGCTAGGATTAGAGGCGTTAGCCACTGCACCTGGCTGTTAAATATATCTTTCTTTCTTTCTTTTTTTTTTTTTTTTTGAGACAGAGTCTCACTATGTCACCCTCAGTAGGGTGTTCTGGCATCACAGCTCACAGCAACCACAGAATTGCTTAAATAGTTATCTTGTCCCAGCCTCACAAGTAGCTGAGATTACAGGTGCCTGATCTTTCTTATATTATTTATTTTCTTTATGCTTTCTTCCATTGCTTTTTATAATTGATGCTAAAATTGGAAAATGCTACATTCTTTTTTTTTTTTTTTTTTTTTTTTTTTGAGACAGTCTCAGAGTCCCCCTTAGTAGAGTGCCATGGTGTCACAGCCCACAGCAACCTCAAACTCTCGGGCTTCAGTGATTATCTTGCCTCAGCCTCTCAAGTAGCTGCGACGACAGGCACCTGCTACAATGTCCCGCTATTTTTTGGTTGTTGTTGTTGTTGTTTGGCAAGCCCAGGCTGCAATCCACCAGGTCTGGTGCATGTGGCTGGTACCCTAGCCTCTGAGCTACAGGCACTGAGCCAGAAAATACTATATTCTTATTAGATAACAATGTGGAAGTATAATTAGTGCACTACTCTCCCCTATAATTCCTAATTCTGTTATGTGCCTTTAAAATTTATCTAATGATTCATTTGTAGTGTTTTGCCAGGCTACTACAAATACATAATTTTTTTCATGGTTAGTGTTATTAGCTGTGTTATTATTATTTTGGTGGAATTTTTTTTACCTTTAATACCATGTGTGTTATTGTAATAGTATATTTTATTTTATTTATTTATTTTTTTGAGACACTATCCTCCCTAGGTAGAGTGTCATGGTGTTACAGCTCACAGCAACCTCCAACTCTTGGGCTCAAGTGATCCTATTGCCTCAGTTTTTCTTTTTAATAGAGATGAGATCTCACTTTTTGCTCAGGCTGGTTTTGAACTCATGAACTCAAGCAGTCCACCTGCCTCAGCCTCTCAGAGTGCTAGGATTACAAGCGTAAGCTACCTCACCCAGCTGTGTATTTATTCTGTAAAATAACAATCGTTAAAGAGGTCATTTTCATTATAACCTTTAGCATCATATGCTATAAGAGTTATCAGCCTTGATTTTTTTTTTTTTGTTTACATTTGTTTCTTCTTAATCTCTTGCTGATTTCTTCTCTCTTGCCAACTATCTTAATGTTGAAGTGCTCCAGCATTCATTTCTTGCTCTTTTTTTTTTTTAACCTTTGATTCATTCTCTTGGTAATATAGTCTCTTTAAATACTATCCATATGCTCACTGTTCCCAATTTAAAATTTCTAATTTAGACCTCTCTTAAGCTTCATCTGCCTATTCAGTTTCCTCCTTTCAAAGTCTAAAGGATACCTTAAATTTAAATTCCTGATCTTTCATACCTTGCTGCCCAAACCTCCTCTACTATTGTTGATAGCTATTTTACCATTCTATTGCTGAGACCATAAACTTTAATGGTGTTCTTATTTCATCTCTATCACATTCCACATCCAGTCTTTCAGGATATTCTCCTATATCTACTTATAAATTACACCTAGGATTAGACCACCTCACTGTGCCTCCACTGCTGTCTCTCTGGTCTGAATCACTGTCCTCTCACCTAGATTACTGTAGCAATAAATCATATATAACAATCGCTTCTCCCCTTCTTTTCCACCTTCCAGTGTTTTCATAAAGAAGCAATTAGAAATCATTCCTCTACTCAAAGCACTTCAGTGGCTCTCCATCCCACTGAGTCAATGCCAGATTAATTAGAAGGCCTATGAACTTAATCTGAGTACCCTTTCCTGCCTGACTTCATCTTTTGCTACTCACTCTTCTCTAACCACACTGGCCTTCTTACCACTCCCCGACACAGCACACATGCTTTTACTTTGAGGTCTTTAAACTAGCTGTTTTTTTCTGCCAAGAATGCTTTTCTCTCAGAGATCTGAATGACTGATTTCTTCACTTCCTTCATATCTTTGCTTGAATGTTAGTAACTTATTAATGATCCCCAGCTTTAACTCTGCTAGCACTCCTCATATCCTCCCTTTCCATGCTTTTCTTTTTTTGGAGTACTTAGTACCTTCTAACATAACTATAAAATTTACTTATTTAGCATTTATTTTCTGTATCTTCAAAGAAAATAAGATCCATGAAGGTAAGGACCTATGTTTTATGATATTGAAAGCACCTAGAACAGTATCTGGCACAAGTTAAATATTTTTTCAATGAATGCTCTTGAATGAAGTGTCTATGAAAATGGAGACCATTTTAGTATGTGTATTATTAATACAAGCATAAATATAATTGAGTCCAGCCACATCCATGTTTCCTTCTTGCCCTGATACTTACCTTACTGATTTTCTTATAATTTCTTCTCAAGTTTCTGTATGACCTTTCAGTTTCAGTTTCTCTTCTTGAACACTTCAAAACTACAAAAGTGTTATTGTGGTTTGTATTTGCTATTAAGTTCACATATTTTACTTTACAAATGTACTTTCATAAATGTACTTTCTGATACTCAATAGAGGAGACATTTTTTTCTTATTACTACTTTTTAGGCTGGGAACCTATAAGTGAGAACGAAGAATTAGCCCCAAAGCAGGACCTTTTGGAAGAACAACAGTCCCAGAAAATAATAGAAAAACTTACAAGCTATGGCCTTGAATACTCCAATTTGAGAGAAGAGTGGAAATATGAGGGCGATTTTGAGAGGCAACCAGGGAATCAGAAGGCATATTTTAAGGAAGAGATAATCACTCATGAAGAAGCCATTGTTAATGAAAGACAAGAATATAACAAATCCTGGGGAAGTTTTCATCAGAACGTACTGCTGCGTACACAACCGATTATCCCCAAAGAGGAGAAAGTACATAAACATGACATACATAAGAAAAGCTTTAAAAAAAATTTAATGGCCATTAAGCCTAAGAGTGTCTGTGCAGAGAAGAAACTTTTAAAATGTAATGACTGTGAAAAAGTCTTCAGCCAGAGTTCATCCCTTACTCTTCATCAAAGAATTCATACTGGAGAGAAACCCTATAAATGTGTAGAATGTGGGAAAGCTTTCAGCCAGAGATCAAATCTTGTTCAACATCAGAGGATTCATACCGGAGAGAAACCCTATGAATGTAGAGAATGTAGGAAAGCCTTTAGTCAGAATGCACATCTAGTTCAACATCTGAGAGTTCATACTGGAGAAAAACCTTATGAATGTAAGGTATGTAGAAAAGCATTTAGCCAGTTTGCCTACCTTGCTCAACATCAGAGAGTTCATACTGGAGAGAAACCCTATGAATGTGTTGAATGTGGGAAAGCCTTTAGCAATAGATCATCCATTGCTCAACACCAGAGAGTTCATACTGGAGAAAAACCTTATGAATGTAATATCTGTGGGAAAGCATTTAGCCTTCGTGCATACCTTACTGTACATCAGAGAATACATACTGGGGAGAGACCCTATGAGTGTAAGGAATGTGGGAAGGCCTTCAGCCAGAATTCACACCTTGCTCAACATCAGAGAATTCATACTGGAGAAAAACCTTATAAATGTCAGGAATGTAGGAAAGCATTTAGCCAGATTGCTTACCTTGCTCAACATCAAAGAGTTCATACTGGAGAGAAGCCCTATGAATGTGTTAAATGTGGAAAGGCTTTTAGCAATGACTCATCCCTTACTCAACATCAGAGAGTTCATACTGGAGAAAAACCTTATGAATGTAATGTTTGTGGAAAGGCTTTTAGTTACTGTGGATCCCTTGCCCAGCATCAGCGGATTCATACTGGAGAGAGACCTTATGAATGTAAGGAATGCAAGAAAACCTTCAGGCAGCATGCACACCTTGCTCATCATCAGAGAATTCACACTGGGGAGTCGCTGTCACTATCCAATCCACTCAATCACCAAGTCCTGTAGATCCTATCTTCTAAATATTTCTGGAATTTATGCTCTTCTCTATAGTTAATGTTTCTTCCTAGTCTATGACTCATCTCACTTAAATCACTGATACAGCTTTCTAACAGGTCTTCGTGTATCCATTTTTGCTGCCCTTAAATCCATTTCACACAATGCACTCCAAGTGATCTTTATGAAGTATGAGAACATGTTATTATCTCCATTTAAACCTTTTTGGCTTGCTGCTGTTCAGACTAACATCCACAGCTTTTAGAATTGTCGATGAGGCTCTCCAAATGTGATTATTATATATCAGTCAGCCTTATTTTATTCCAGTTTCCTTCCCTGGGCACTAGACACTTCCCAGCACTGAGAACTAGACTCTGAAGAGCAGAGCTCTACCACTACTATGGCATTTTATGACTTTGAGCAACTTACTTGACTTCTCTAAACCTCAGGGTTTTCTTTAATTCTTAAAATAGGGATAATAAAGGATACTGTGCTGTGGACATGTGATTATCAAATGAAATAGTGTCTGCTGTAGATTGATGCATATTAAATGAGAAATTTGCATGTAAAGTACTTCACATAGTGTGTGAACTATAGCAGATATTCAGTAAATAATAATAGCTAACATAGATAGAGTGCCTGTTATCCACCATGCCCTGTTCCACATAATCAACATATATTGACTCATTTACTCCTCTCAGCTAAAACAAGATTATTTATTGGATAAGGGAAGACATCCCTGGGAAGCACCAGATCAAAATTGGGAAAACCTAAACATTTTAGAACATAAATGGGAGTCTTTGCACTCTACGTGAGTAATTGATGTAGATGTGGATAGTAGAACTGTAACACTTATTACCAGCATTAGGAAGTTTCTGAAGAGAATGTGAATTTGATAAACCAATTAAAATAAGGAATGCATAATTCCCTGGGAAGAATGCAGAACTTATATTTAGATCAAGGGAAGATTAGACCGTAATTAAATTTAAAAACCCAATTAACATAGAAATACATAAGGTTCCATAAAAAGGCACCAGGCCCACATAATCATGAGTGAATTCAGATAATTTTGAAAGTATGTCAATTGTTCCATACTACAGAAAAGAATGTAGTTTCTAAGTTTTTTATCCAGTGTTTGTATAACTGAAATCAAAAGGGGATTGAGCTTTTAGGTATAGGCTTTCATTCATTCATTCAGTGAATATTGCCAGAGGCCACCAGACACTCAGTGGGTCAATATTCACTGAATGAATGAAAGCCTATATCTAGTATGAGGTAGCAAAACAAGCAATAAAAAACTGCATTCTAATGGAGTTAAAGTCCAGAGCCTGAGAAAGTTAAATTAATAAAATATAAAACAATAGATTTTCTAAACCCCTAAAACTGAAGCACAACAAAATAAACATAGGAGCATTATACAGCCTTGTCTGAAGAGACTGAAGACAGTAAGTTGGCAATTCTTCCTAATTCACAAATTCACTGCAGTTCCAGCCAAAATTATTCAATGGACCTTTTTGACCTTGAATTTCACAAGTCTGTTCTGAAATTCGTTTCTAAATTATAGATTCTTAAGAGCAGCAAAAAAATTAGTGAAATCTAATGTATTTGTAGAAAGTTTGCATATAACAATGGTTCACACCAGTAGAGAAAGGTTGGATTTGGGGGTATTAGAATAATGCATAACTAATAGGAAGAGAAGTATAATGTAAAAACAATAAACTATTTTTAAAATTGTGACACTGGCAAAAGCATCATAGTACCAATTACTGAAAAGAAGTGGAACAGTAGAAACATTCATATTATGCTACAGGAAATAGTCATAGTCACCATACTTTGGCAATATCTATTGAAGTTGAAGGTGTGAATACTCTTATTTTTACTTTCATTTTCATTATTATTTTCATTATTTATTTATTTATTTTAGAGACAGGGTCTCATCTTGCCCAGACTGCTGGGCAGTAGCATGATTATAGCTCACTGTAGCCTCAAACTTCTGGGCTTCAAGCAGTCCTCCTGCCTCAGCCTCCCAAGTAGCTTGTGCTACAGGCATACAGCACCATCCCCAGCTAATTTTTTTTTAATTTTCTGTCTTCTATATTGCCCAGGCTGATCTTGAACTCCTGGTTTCAAGCAATCCTTTAGCCTCAGCGTTCCAAAGTGCTGGGATTACAGGCTTGAGCCACCACACTCAACCCTGTATTCATTCTTTGACCCAGCAATTCTACATTTAAAACTCTACACAGTAGTCTCTTCTCATATTTCAGAGAGATGCACATGATGGTCCACTGCAGCATTGTTAGTGAGAATGAAAATAGGTAAACTTTTTGAACTATTAGGCTGAATATAAGCTAGAATGCAAACTAAAATAAATAACTAGAAATACTTCTACCAACATAGGTAAGTCTCAAAAATAGTATTAATGAAATTGAGCTAAAGAGTATTTTGTATGATATAGTACCACTTATTTATATAAAGTTTTATAAAGTTTGAAAACAGGCCAATCAATGTTATGTGTATTTTCCATTGCTAGATACTTCGTAGAATGGAAAAGCATTCCTGAAAATAATCATCAAGTTTAAAACAGTGGTGACTATTTTAAAGGAAGAAAAATGAGATTAGGGAAAGGACACAAAGGAAAATACCTTTAATTATTTATTTGTCTTAAAAGAAGCCAATATTGTTTAGCCAGTTCTTATGATTTGATAAAAGCTGGTTGTATGTATATGGGTCAGTTCTTATTCTCTGTATCTTTCTGTATATCTATTTTATAATTAAAAACATGTCAATGATGTTTGCTTTGCCAGTTATTTCCTTACTATGCCTAGGGTTATCATTGACGTTCCCTCATTCATCATTTTCTTCAGAAAGAAGCTCATAAGATCTATTTCCAGAGGCAAAACTGTTAACAATTTTAAAACTATCTTTCCATGTTTGAGTCTTTTCAAATTGACTGTTCATGGTAAGAGTTTTATAAGCCTATTTAATTTCCCTATAATCATTGCCAGCCCTCCTTCCATATGTACCATGATTTATTAATTAATATTCTATTACTTCCAAACTAAGAGTCTAGATTGTAGGCCAATTACTGTCTTTTCTGAATTCATTTTTCCCAGATGTTGAAGATGATTATACATTCCTCTTATTACACGAATTTGTTATAAAGTTAAATTCATAGTATTTAATATTAGCTATTATTTCATAAAATGAACTGGGGGTATAAAAGGGAACTGGAGAAGGGAAATGCTATGAGGCCATTATAATAGAAATAGGGTAGATAGAAATTTACTTCAGGTAGGTCACATACAAGAAAAAAGATACACAATAATACTAGACTAAAAGATGTATGCCTAAATTAACTTAGTCACTGGTTATAATCAATATCTAACAGAATTTTTGATAGTTTAAAATGTATTATGTTTTTCTGATTTACAAGTCAAATGGAAAATTAGCAATTTGGAATATCAAATTGTCTACCCCTGTCTGAACTTTAGGGACGCCTCAGACCCACGTATTTGAATGATTGAAAATATCATCAGGAAACAGGATGGCAGAATAAAGGAAAGTGCTTGTCTACCACACACCAACAGAGTGAAACACCCTCACATAACTCAGTAAATTCCATTTGGTTATGGTGTATAATCTTTTAAACATGTCTATCGGTTCAGTTTGCTAGTATTTTGTTGAGGATCTATCAGGGGTCCTCAAACTATGGCCCGCGGGCCACATGAGGTGGTGTGATTGTATTTGTTCCCGTTTTGTTTTTTTACTTCAAAATAAGACATGTGCAGTGTGCATTAGGAATTTGTTCATATTTTTTTTTTTTTTTTTTTTTTTTTTTTTTTAACTATAGTACGGCCCTCCAGTGGTCTGAGGGACAGTGAACTTGCCCCTTATTTAAAAAGTTTGAGGACCCCTGGATTGATCTACAGTCATAGGAATTTTGGCCTGTAGTTTTTGTTTCTTGTAGTATCTTTGGCTTGATATCTTGAAAGTGTTGCTTACTCTTAAATTTTTTGAAGAATTGGGGAGTATTTGTGTTAATTCTTCTTTAAATGGATGGTAGAATTTAACAGTGAAGTGATTTGATCCTGTTGTTTTTTTTTTTCTTGAGAGGTTTTTTCTTTTCTTTTCTTTCTTTTTTTTTTTTTTTTTGGTTTTTTTGTTTGTTTGAGACAGAGTCTTCACTCTGTCGCCCTGGTAAAGTGCAGTGGTGTCACAGTTCACAGCTACCTCAAACTCTTAGGCTTAAGCAATTCTCTTGTGTCAGCCTCCCAAGTAGCTGGAACTACAGGTGCCCGCCTGGCTATTTGTTATTGTTGTTGTTGTTATTGTCATTGTTGTTTTTAGTAGGCCCGAGCCGGGTTCGAACCTGCCAGCCCCAGTGTATGTGGCTGGTTGCCCTAACCACTGAGCTGTGGGCCCTGAGCCAATTTTCCATTTCTTCTTGAGTTGGTTTTTGTAGTTTGTTTCTAGGGGTTTTCCCACTTTATTAATATTATCAAATTCGTTGGCTGTCATTTGTTCATAGTATTCTCTTAAAATCCTTTCTATTTCTGCAAAATTAGTAGTAATGCCTCCACTTTCATTCTGAATTTAGTAATTTGAGTCTTTTTTTTCCTATAGGCAATGTAGTGTAAAGAATGTAGATTTTGTTGATATTTTTAAAGAACTACTGGATTGATGAGTTTATTTTCTTTATTCTCTATTTTACTTATCTCTGCTTTAATCTTTGTTATTCTTTTCCTTCTGACAACTTTGAGTTTTTCTTTTTCTAATTCCATGTAGTATAAAGTTAGGTTATTGATTTGAGATCTTTTTCCTTTTTTAACACAGGCATCTGTAGGTATAAATCTTCCTCCTCATATTACTTTTACTGCATCTATAAAATTTGGTATGTTTTTAATTTTTTTTTCATTTATCTTAATATATTTTATAATTTGTGAATCTGTGTTTGATCCATTGGTTAAGGGTATGTTGTTTAATTTCTGCATACTTTCCAACCCATTTTCCTTGTTTTTTTTTGGAGACAGATTCTCACTCTATCATCCTGGGTAGAATACTGTGGTGTCATAGCATAACTCACAGCAACCTCAAACTCTTGGGTTCATGCCATCCTCTTGCCTCAGCCTCCCTAGCAGCTGGGACTACAGGTGCCCACCACAAGCCAGGATAGTTTTTCTATTTTTAGTAGAGACCATCTACCTCTTGCTCAGGCTGGTCTGGAACTCCTGAACTCAAGCAATTCACCTGCCTCAGCCTCTCAGAGTGTTAAGATTATAGGTGTGAGCAACTGCGACGGGCCCAATTTTCCTTCTGATGGTTTCTAGTTTCATTCTACTCTGCTCATTACATCACATTTTGCTTTATGTTCTCACTTTTATTTATCTCCAGGTGTTTTCTGTTTTGTTTTTTTTTTTTTTTTTTTTTTTGAGACAGAATCTCACTACGTCACCCTCAGTAGAGTGTTGTAGCGTCACAGCTCACAGCAACCTCAAACTCAGGCTTAAGTGATTCTCTTGCCTTAACCTCCCATGTAGCTGGGACTATAGGTGCTTGCCACAACACCTGGCTAGTGTTTTGGTTGTAGTTGTCATTGTTTAGCAGGCCCGCGCTGGGCTCAAACCTGCCAGCCTCGGTGCGTGTGCCAGTGCCCTACTCACTGAGCTACAGGTGCTGAGCCGGTATTTTCTGTTTTAATTCTGATTTCTTTAACCCATTGGTTAAGTGTGTATTTAATTTCCATATATTTTGAATTTTGAAGTTTTTCTGTTATTTCTAGTTTCATTCTATTGTGATCGGTAAAGATACTTGGTATGTTTTTAAGTCTTTTAAACATTATTAAGAATTATTTTGTATTTTATGGCCTAACATATAATCCATCCTGGAGAATGTTGCATGTGAACTGAGAAAAAATGAATACTTTGATGTGATAGCCTCCCTCAGTTCTGCATCTCTCCTGGTGATCCTGCCTTGTTGTTTGGTATGGGATAGAAATGGGGTAATAGTTGGCAGAAAGGAGAGGAAGCCAATCTGGGTACCAAAGAGTTTAAGTGAGGTGTAAACTAGAGTCAGCCTGCTCCCTACTGGTTTAATGTTGACAAAGAGAGGGGCGACCCTGAAAGAGGAAGCTTGAACGTAGCCAACTCCAGACCACTTGCCATTGCGGGCTATGAAATTATCTAGATGTCAGAGAATGTTTAAATTGAAAGCACCATTTTCAGGCCATGGAATGAGACATCCCAGTGGCATGTCTCAAGCGGGAATGGAATGGCAATTGCCCATGGTGTGTAGGATGAGAGAGGATGAATGGGATAGAAGCTCACCAGGGGGAAGGCAGATATCCCATGGGGTCTACCCTGGCAAGAGACCTGATCAGTCCCTTCCGAAGGATGGCATGTGTGGGGGGCATGGGGTACAGAGGGGGAATATGGACCAGTGTCCCAGATCTCAGTGGGAGCCTCAACTTAGCACTTGGGCTTACAGCATAGAAGACAAGACAAGCGGACAAACTAAATGAGACTCCTGAAAAAGCCCTTTTCTCCAACTTACCAAGTCCTAGTGAATTTGTGTGGAGTTGGTCGTTCAAAAGAACATGACAAGGGTCAGGGTGGTCTCAGGACTGGTCTTGCTGCCTCCTTTTTGAGTTTTCTGCACCATGAAAGATGGAAAGGTGCCACAAAGAAAAGGCTGAGTAGAGTTAACAGCAGAGATTTATTAAGAGCATCTGCAAACAGGTGGGCTGCCACCAGAAATGAAAAATGGTGACAGCCTGAGTTAGGGTAAGTGGCCTCTTTTATATGGGGTTGAGTCCTGTTTGATGACCATTCTGGAGCCATTCAGGAGGTGATGTATGTGTAGTTAAGGAGGTGGTGGGCATGCCAGCCATAACTCAGGAACTCCAAGTGTGGTATAAAAGATCAAAGATTCATCCACTGGAGGCCTTATAGGAGGTTGGAGGGTCATCTGCTGTAAATCTTCTACACCTTGGAAGGAATGTTTCACAGAAACAAAAATATTGAGTCCTATTTTTTTTTTTTTTTTGAGACAGAGTTTCAAGCTGTCCACCCTGAATAGAGTGCTGTAGTGTCACAGTTCACAGCAAACTCCAACTCTCGGGCTTAAGTAATTCTCTTGCCTCAGCCTCCCAAGTAGCTGGGACTACAGGTGCCAGCCACAACACCTGGCTTTTTGTTGTTGTTGTTGTTGTTGTAGTTGTCATTGTTGTTTGGCAGGCTAGGGCTGGATTCAAACCCACCAGCTCTGGTGTATGTGGCTGGCGCCCTATCTACTTGAGCTACAGGCACCGAGCTTGTGAGTCCTATCTTATTCTTTACTTAGTGTTTAAACTCCACTGGAGGTAGAGATTTAATGCGTATTTATTCCCTGAGATAGAGAAAGACTACCACTTCTCCTGCTTGTTTTCTGTTCTGGCTGTGTGGCTGGATGTGCTTTTTCACAGTGGTGGTTTCTGTTTGGGCTTTTGCAGGCCTGGATAAATGGTTGGCTGCCTCTGAAAGGCAAGAATACGAAGCTCCTGAGGGTAGGGGGGACCTTTCCCCAACAACAAAATCCTCTTGAAGAATCACTTTAGACTTACAAGAGAGGTGCAAATAGGAGTCAAAGAATTGCTCATGGCCCTGCCTTGTGGCTCATGCCTGTAATTCTACTACTCTGGAAGGCCAAGGTAGGTGGATTGCTTGAGCTCAGGAGTTCCAGACCAGCCTGAGCAAGAGCAATACCGTCTCTACTAAAAATAGAAAAATAAGCCCAGCATTGTGGCAGGTTCCTATATTCCCAACTTCTCAGGAGGCAGAGGCAGGAAGGCTTGAGCCCAAGAGTTTGAGGTTGCTATGAGCTACAAAGATGCCATGGCACTCTTCCCAGGGCAACCAAGTGAGACTGTCTCCAAGAAAAAAAAAAAAGCTATTTTCATAGGATAAGGCAACCATTTCTAGAGATGTTCCAGTGCCTGGGATGTGCAAATGGATCACCTCAAGTGGAGAATGCTATAGGTATACCACTACTTCCTTTGGGAATTCCATGCAGACCTCTGGCTTCTTACTGCATGCACCTTCAGACCCAACTTAAGACCTGCTCATGGGGCAAGCTGGCAGTGCTTTAAGGCCCCTTGAGTAGACCTTGAACAATGAAGAAAGGGAGATGGTGCATAAATAGCTCAGTCTCATAGGCTGGCCAGTTGTAACAACTTGGAGGTGGTTTCTACACAATCTCCCAGAGTTTTCCATAAGACTGAGACCGCAGAGCTCACAAGGGTAACTGCTCCTTGAGTCTGTATTGGTTTACATCCCTTCTCTGTCTCACTTCTCCATCCCCTATTTAACAGATAAACTGCTTGCACTCATTCTCTTGCCACAGGTCGGCTTCTAGAGCAATCTACCTTAGTTAAATATACTGTCTTCGATATTTTCTTTTAAGTACAGCTAAGAACACAAAGGTACTCCACAGGCCTTCCCTTTGCAGCGGCTCCTCTCTCTCCGGGAAGCCACGCCCCTTCCCCAGGCCGCCTCAGTTTCCCCAAGAGAAGAGCGAGTTTAGTTGGCGCTCTGTAACTCCTACAGCTGACTGGGAAAAGTTTTACTTAGTCGTCAGGAGCGCCTCCTGGGAGAGGACCACCCACTGCACTCAAGAAGAGTTAAAAATGTACACGGCAATCTTACTGGACAGCTGGAGACAAAGAAAGCGTCTTCGAGCTGCAGGCGCCGCCATATTGGTCTCGGGAGGTTTGGGCGTCTGAGACTGCCTAGCTAAGAGCAGCGACGGCAGCAGTGTTTAGGGATCCAGGTACACTTGCTTCTCTCTGCCCTAAGATAGTTACATCTTCTGGTCTTGCAAAGGGCTTGGTCATTCTTTGTACTGCACAGCTTTAGACATGGCCGCTCCCACCAAGTGGTTGCCGGGGGCGGCCATCATACTTCCATTAAAGCGCTTAAACAAACCAACCCAGAATCCTGTTCTGTGGAAGGTCGCCGGGTGGCGGCAGCCTTAAAGTCACGACTGAGTCTGCGCACCGGCCCTCGGAACGAGAAGAGCTTACACCGCGGTGAGGCGGTGTGGTCGGGCGATCAATTTCGGGTTAAGGGTGCGGAGACAGGAGAAATATGAAAGGTTGATTTGAGAAATGGTCAAACCCTGAGCCAGGTGGAGGATGGTGACCTGGCGACTACGGTGGCTCTACTGGGTCAGTTAAGGATGCTCGTAAGGGCCAATAACGAGGGGACTGACAGATTAGTGATTGGGCGTCTGAACCTTGTAGGGGCTCCGTGGTGGCGGGGTCTTTCTGAAGACCGTGGAGTATGTGAGAGTATGTGAGATTCAATAAACTAAGAGTTCTGTGAAGTGTCTTGATCGGCTGGGTGCTGAGCCTGGAGCCAAGTGAGGTTCTTCAAAGACGCTGATTTGGAGGGTATTAGGGCTCAGTGATCGGAGGTTCTAAGTTACGCAGGCAGTAATAGTTTGGGTACTGGAATTGGTGATTGTGGAAACTTTGGGGTTCAGTGGCAGGTTAATTCAGTGATGAGGGAGTCAGTGGGGTCAATGTTTGCAAAATACTTTGGGCCATCAGTTATTGAGACTTCCCTTAAGATAATCAATGAAGAATCTGAGAATAGTAATGATTGGTCTTTTGGAGGTAAGCGCATGGGGAATAGAGGGATCAGTGAGGATCAGTGATTGGGACTGTCAGTTATGTATCCGTAATTCGGTACTGTGGGGTCAACGTTTGATGCCCAGTCGTTGAGATCTCACTGGAGATCAGTGTGGGTTTGTGATTGTGATCTGTGTAATTCACTGTCAATCACATTGGATTCAGTGACCTTTGTAATTACTGACCAGTAGTCTCTCCTAGTCTGATTGGACATTTGGATATTTCAGTAACTATGAGAATTTCTGGGGGCTGGAAAATGGGGGTTGTGATTGGGCACACTATCTGTGGCTGTGATTAGGAGGCTTTTTTTTTTTTTTTTTTTTTTTTTTTTTTTTTAAATATTAATTTTTAGCCCACCTTATATTTGTGCGGCGTAAAACAAACAAACACCAATTTGGGATTTGGG